>PPNS03000010.1:0-264305 GCA_003708225.3 Williopsis suaveolens | reverse complement strand
CTTTTACGTGAGTTCAGCTCACCTGATGACGAGATGAAGAAGACTGTTTTGAGAGCTCTGCAGCCTCTGCTGTTGCGATGGAAGTAGGCATTTGAATCACAAACGACATATATCACTAACTTAATGCAATCCATACCAGATCCATTAATCAGACGGCCTATTCAAGCTTATTATATTATCAATACTGAAGTCCCTTAAAACTTCCATGCGAAGCTCAAATTGTAGGCCTATAGAAGTTGATCTTTAGCTCCTTGTAGAGAGTTGATATGATCTCAGGTTCTTCGGTAGAGTCATTAAATTGTTATCGAGTGTATAGTAGAGTTATGAAGGTATGTTGAACGGGTTTGAGTGCGAAGATTGCATTCTGCTTCTTTTTTGTAGGGTATTACTGTAAGGCTTAAGCCCAGCTACGAAAACAATCAACAACAGAAAGACATTCATCTCGCAAGAAGCAGTTGCCCTCATATCGCTGACTTCACAAAGAGCGTAGAGTTCATAAGCACGGTCCACCCCTTTTATTCCTCAATCCTGAGTGAAACGAGGTCTCAATCCCAGGTTCTTGTCATCGCAAGGCCAATGTAGTTCCTGCATATCGTAGCACCGATCGAACCCTCAAGGAACAGCCCCGGTTGTGAAAACGACGCCGACAGCAACCTGACGATCGCCTAAGAGAACTCTGTGAAATCCATATAAGCTACAACTATTGCATCATCAACAAGTTTTATTAACACTATACTACAGACATTTTACTTCTCCTGGATTTCCAAGTCCACAACAAAGTCACCATCAAACCAACTACGGTCAAACTTCCGAAACTTCCCCTGCTTGAACAGCTTGCTAGCAATGCCAATATCAACCAAATAATGGGTCCAGTCACCTTTATTTACCACTTGGTTGGAATATGCAAGCAGCAGACCGTTCACAGGGAGACCACTGCTAACCACAAACTTGGCATTGATTGGAGTAGCATCTGATAGCAGACCTGAGCCAGCATCGACGCCTGATGGAATATCGAGAGCTAAGACAGTGATATCTTGACCATTAACCCAGTTGATAATACCACTAGCATTCTCCAGTTCAGTTCCCCAGAGGTCTCCAAGACTGGTATCGTACCCTTGTAACCCATCAACAACAAACTCCGGTGGAGTTTCCAAAGAAGTGATGAGACTGCTCAACGAGTTCATCGTGAAGGAAGTCTTACCTCCAAATAGTAGGAACATCTCTAGCTGTTCTTTAACATGCTCATCCAAGTCCTCGGTTTTTTCAAAGTCCGAAATGGTGTACGCAATGACTCTGATACCATGGTTTAACAACTGGCGACCAGTCGCCAGTGCTCTAGCACCAGATCTGTTGTTCCCGATGAGAAGTAACACCAGTGGTGGTAAGTTATGATTAGACTTTAGGATTCTAGAGCTTCCACCAAGAATCTTGACCACCAAGCTAGCAATACCTCTTGATGAATTCTCTGTAACTATCTGTGGTGAAACTTTGTAGTTCTCAAAGCACAGTCTTTCGATCTCCAATAGTTGAACCGGAGTTGCCAATGGCAACTGGTCTTTGGATCTGGATATCAATTGGAAGCCTCTAGTCTCCAGAGATGGTGATCTTCTAACAGAATCAGGTTTGGATTGGATAAGCGCCAGCAGTTGCTTTGATGCCTCTTTATTGCTTGGAGTAGCAGTCGCTCTAGAAGGGGTTGAATCCTCCCACTTGTCCATTTTGTTCTGGATAACATTCTCGTCGTGGTCATACTTAGTCTTGATCTTGTTGTGACCCACTAGTCTCATCGAAGAATCAACGTTATCATTGACCTCAAACTCCTCCATGGCGCTCTGTTTATCAAATTCGGCAGTACTACCAGCAAAGTCAAACTCACTGCCGGTCTTTATCATAGACACATCGTCCCATGTAACATCCTCATCATTGGCATAGATATTTCTGTTTCCCTTGACCTTCTTCTTGTCTGGGGTGGCACTGAACACCATCTGGTCCTGGACATAGTTCTGCTTCTTCTTACCCTTCTGCATCTCACGTGGGAGCTCCACCACTTTCAAGTCTCTAATATCCGCGCCATGGACGGTGTAATTATCAGCCTTTTGCCCGTTATCAAAAGTCACTGTTCTGATGTTAGTACTTGACCCACTTCATGAGATGCACCACACTCACCGTCGTTCAATGTCAACACCTTGTCCTTCACAGAGACAATCGCTCCTTGAAAGGATCCGTTGCTCTTGAGGATAATTTTCACACCGAATCCAACTATGGAGACCATTCTGCTGTGAGCGCTTTCCCTTCAGCTGCTGTATGTGAATGTGTTGATGTTTTTTCCATGAAAACAAAACAGCCTCAAACTTTCAAAAAACCAACGAAATTTCCATAGAAAATGGTGGAAGTCGTGATGGACGAAGTGGACAATCCCATTGAATATCCGTTGGATAGCACAGTGCAGAGCACTGTCCAGGACAGGGCTTTCTTGAACGATAACCCTGACTGGCTCAGTGCGCGGGAGAACTTGGTGAGTATTCAAATCTTCATTGCTTTTATATCACAACTAACCCCAATACAGGATGAGAACCCTAAGGAATTTGCCTCTTGGGATTCCCTGGTAACACTTACAGAGCAGTTGTTGACAAAGTATCCTACCCCTTCTCAGATTGTGAAAGACGTCATTACATCAACCTTTGATGAACTCTTGACGAGATTCCCCTTGTTCTTCGGATATTGGAAGAAATATACTTCTCTTCAATACCAGATGAATGGCCTTGATGCAAGTATCAAAGTTCTCTCGAGAGCATTGAATTCTTTCCCGACTTCATTGGATCTCTGGCTCGACTATTTGACCATTCTCATGTCCAGCTCAAATGACAAAGATGCTCTCAGAAGAGAGTTTGAGATTGCACTTTCACATGTCGGCAACCAATTCCTTTCACATTCTCTATGGGATAAGTATATTGAATGGGAGCAGAGCGAGAAGAACATTGTTGGTGTTATGACAATACTGCTTAGAGTGATCCATATCCCATTGCATCAATATGCCAGATACTATCAGACTTTTACAACTTTGAAAGAGACAATACCTCAGGAACAGCTCGTAAAATTGGATGGCTCTCTTCATATACCCGAGGGAGTGGATCAAGCAGCCTTTATCAGTGAACATTACAACAGGGTCTTTCTTCGTACGCAAGAATTTGTTGGTGCAGTATGGCCTTTTGAATCACAGATCAGACAAACATACTTCAATATCTCTCCAGTTTCAGATGAGGAATTCCAAAATTGGAATAGCTTCCTGCAGTATCTAATTCAGAGACATCAACAAGATAGCTCTACGTTGAACAAACAACAGACGATCGCGACCTTTGAAAGGGCATTAATTCCAACTGCAGCATCTCCTCATTTCTGGTATAAGTACTTAGGGTGGTATCTTGAGAACTATCCTACTGAGATGGAGAAATTGGATGAAATTTACAAGAGAGCGATTGACATCTATGTTCCAATCAACTACGTTGATCTGAGGCTGAACTATGCGATGTTCCTTGAAGCTAATGGACAAGATCCAGAAAGGATCCAAGAGGTGTATTTCTCAGTGATGAGGTTGAAACTTTTAAAGCATCATTCCATGCCTGTCTCTGAGTATGTCAAATTTAAGATAAGATCTAAGAACAACTGGACTGAGAGTGCTAAATGGTTGGATGCTGTCATAACGAGTTTCTTTAAAAAGGCTGAAGACGCAGATCTTGAGATCAGAAGATTCTCTGAGCTGCTTAATCAGAGAACCATTGTAATTCCAATTATTGAACTTATTAAAATTAACTGGTTCTATTTGAAAAATCATTCAAATGTGAAGAAGTATCTTACCGCCTTCGCGACAACCGATTCATTAGAAGGGTGCACATCTTTCTGGCTGTTGAACTACAGATACAATAAGCATACTCAAGACTACAGACAGCTCGAACGTGTGGTGAACTTTGTGAAGGACAAGTCGTCTCTGCCAATATCCACGATCAATACTATCTTATTGGACTATGTTGATGTACTCTCTAATCAGAGACCAGAGTCATTGACCGAAAAAAACGCATATGGACAGATCAACGCCCTTGAATACGAATTGGCACATCCTCTAACGTCACGATTTGAAGCTGACGAAGAATTATTAAAGAGGCAGAAGCAACAGAGTGGCCATGCCGCTGTGTTCATCCAAAAGCCGCACATCAACAACACTATTATTGACGCTAACGTGAGCAAGACCGAGTCTTCTTCTCTGCCGATGTTCAAGAACGTGGAACGTGCAAGTGCTAAGATCTTATATAGTGCTAATGAATAGATTGTGCCGCCTCTAGATTAATTGATTAACCGATCTGTGTGTGGTTTTTTATGCCAACCAGTCAAAGGCCCCCCGAAGCCTGTTGACGGGGAAAAATTTTATGCGATGAGCTCTGATAAACAGATAAAAGTCATCTTGATTGAACACAACAGAGTAGCGATGAGCATCGAGGAATCTGTGAAGAGGGCAGCTGTATCTCCAAGTGGATCAGCACCAGGGTCTCCGGTTCATAAGAAACAGGACACAGCTGAGTTCAAGCCTATGAAGAAGGAGAAGCAGAAGAAGAAACGCAGATATAAGAACAAGAGTGTCGATCCAACGTCACCAGCCGGCGTTCTTCAATTGGAGATTGAAGATCTCCTACATCGACGTTCTCTCAATGAGGAGGACATTTCCAATGATATCATCGGCGTCTTGAACGATGAATTGATCGCTAAGCAGTACAACAGACCCGTCTCAAATGTTGAAATAATCAGTTTGACTTCCAATGGTGAAGGTATCGGTATCATTGAGAATCCAGTTGACACAGCCAAATGGCAGATTGTGATAGTTCCTTTTGCCATTCCAGGAGACGTGTGTAACATTCGTGTTTTTAAGACTCATCCAAACTATATTGAAAGCGATCTTTTGGAGATCACAACACCTTCCGTTGAAAGAAACGATGATCTTATACGGTGTCGCTATTTCGGTAAGTGCTCCGGTTGTCAATACCAAGAATTGCCCTATTCGACACAGTTGGAGTATAAGCGTCGCACTGTGCGCAATGCCTATGAACTTTTGGCTCCTGAACTTGTGAAAGACGGTAAGTTGCCAGAGATTGGAGAAACTGTACCATCACCAAAGGAGCTTGGTTATAGAACAAAGCTTACACCCCATTTCGATATCCCAAGAAGGAGACAATTGACATATAGACCAAATTTTGGATTTGGTGCTAAAGGTAAGCCAACATGGAGACAGACTGATGGCGGTGAAGATAGCATCGTGGACATTGAAGAATGTGTCATCGGCACGCCTATCATTAACATTGGTATGACGAATGAGAGACGTAAGTTTGAAGGTAACTGGTCCAATTACAAGAAAGGTGCTACTGTTTTGTTGAGAGAACATACCAGAGTCACTGCCTCAGGTGGTGATACCCTGGAGTTCAAGAATGAACAGGATGGCTCTAGAGATGATGCCGGCAATGTCAGCACCATTGTTGGTGTTAACGATTCAGATGTGTTGGTGAAATCATGTGTCACTAATGCAAGACAGATTGTCACTGAATACATCAACGGTTTCACTTTTGAGTTCTCTGCTGGTGAGTTCTTCCAAAACAATAACTCCATCCTTCCAAGCGTGACTGAATATGTGTGCTCCAACTTACAAATCCCACGCAAAGAGGGTGAGCCTCTTTATTTGGTTGATGCTTACTGTGGTTCTGGGCTGTTCAGTATTACTGCCTCCAAGGGTGTCGATCGAGTAGTTGGTGTCGATGTCTCTAAAGAGTCCATCAAGTTTGCTACAAAGAACGCTGAGAGAAACGGTGTGGAGAATGCCACATTCATCGATGGCCAAGCTGAAAAGATCTTTAGTGCCATTGATACACCAAGTGATTTGACCTCTGTGATCATTGATCCTTCCAGAAAAGGTTGTGACGAGGTGTTCTTGAACCAATTGTCGGATTACAGGCCTGCAAGGGTAGTGTATGTGAGTTGTAACGTTCACTCTCAAGCCAGAGACATTCAATGGTTCTTGAACCATACTGAGAATGGTGGTGAGTATAGAGTTGAGAGCATAAGAGGATTTGACTTCTTCCCGCAGACTCATCATGTGGAGGGTGTTGCTGTTCTTACAAGGGTATAATAGATTGCATATTTCACGAAGATCATAGAGTATTTCTATTGTTGTAGAGAGACCTGGGTTATTTTAACTTTCGATTCCTCCCCTAATAATATCACGTGCCTCTCCTTAGGTCTTTTTGCTCTCAACCAGGGCTGCGCAACCGGTCCAAACAAAATTTTTCACCGGTCCCACCGAAAACCAACGCCAAAAAGTTGAAGTTAAGAGGTTCACAACCAGATAGCTCTCAACACACACAGACAAAGACTACGCCAAAATGGAAAACGATAAGGGTCAACTCGTAAGTGGCGACAATAGAAGACGAAGAGGTGAACTGTATTAAAAAAGGGATATCCTATTGGACTGCTGGAGAGATTTTGCACATCATGAGAAGAGTGAAACTACACACAATTCAAGAGACTAGTGAGGAAGTAACACATGAACAGATAGTGTATAGGAGTATTATCATGAGAGAGGTGAAATAAGAGTGCTGTATTCCAGTGAGAAATGGCCCAGAAGTGCAGTGCCTCATCGCATATCAGACTAAGGCAGTACATCTGAGATACCACCACCACTATGATACATTTATTTATTCACAATGGCCGTCTTGAGAGCTCCTTGAAATAGCTAGATTCACCGATTCATCTTTAATCTTCAATGTCATACATACTAACATCTCCAACAGGTTGAATTGTACGTTCCAAGAAAGTGCTCTGCCACCAACAGAATCATCAAGGCTAAGGACCACGCTTCTGTCCAAATCAACATCGTCAACGTTGACGAGGAGGGCCGTGCCATTCCAAACTCCTACACCACCTACGCTCTTTCCGGTTACGTTAGAGCCCGTGGTGAGGCTGATGACTCTTTGAACAGATTGGCTTCCAAGGATGGTTTGTTGAAGAACGTCTGGTCTTACTCCCGTTAAGTTGTTGTTTCATTAATAAAAGGATCTGTATAGGTTATGAGAATACTGTGCTGTAGTGCTGCTACGGGAGATTATATTGCATCAACGATATGGACCGTAGGCATTGTAAATTTCATAGGTCTCATAGATCTCATACGTGATATGGGGGATATAGAAAGGTGTAAAATCATATCATATCTAGTTAATATATATGTATACGCCACTTCATTTGCCAACATCTGAGGACCCCCGTGTGGCTGCCTCGGCCGGGGATGTTGACACAACAAACCCGCAAGGCAACCCCAGGGGGGAGTAAATTTGTAAACAAAGCCATCAGCTTCCGCCTTTCTCTGTTTCCTTCGGCTCGAACCAATCAGCTTTTCCAGACTACGAAGGTCGATTAATTCCATTCACTTTACCTCTGATGAAGGCCATCGCTACGCTACTCTTCACTAGCTCATACCTGCCAGGTGCAATTGTCCTCGGAAGGGCACTCCGTCAACAGGGCATCCCTCAGGACACAGAGCTCGTGGCACTCGTTGGCTGTGCTCTGTCCTATTTTGAACTGGACCTACTGAAGGTGAGTGTATCCGTTCCCATTGAATTGACTGAATTGAGTTGACTAACATATCGAACAGTCCGTCTTCGACACCATCATCGACACTTCGCTTATCCACGCAACCCCTTCTCAGGAATTGGAACTCCTTGGGCGTCCAGAATTGGGACCGACTTTTTCCAAAGTGAACTTGTTCTCCCTCACACAGTACGAAAAGCTTCTTTACCTCGATGCTGATACTTTACCTGTCCAGGAGATCTTACACCTCTTGGACCGTCCTGTCAATGAATCTCAAATCTTAGCCGCACCAGACTGTGGATGGCCAGATATCTTTAACAGTGGTGTATTTATGATTAAACCTTCCGTTAAGAACTATGATGCTCTGCTGAATATTGTTAGAACTTCCGAGAAACCTTCTTTCGACGGTGCTGATCAAGGTTTGCTGAATGAGTTCTTCACTGTGAGTGGTGATAGGGAATGGATCAGATTGCCATTCACCTATAATGTTACCCCTTCTGGTGGGTATGAATACTTGCCTGCTTTCAAGTTCTTTAGAAACGATGTGAAACTTATCCATTATATCGGATCTACAAAGCCATGGGATTGTGAGCCTTGGGATAATGTTGCCATGAGAGATAGATGGTGGTCCAAATACACAGAGTTCTTTGGCGCCAAGCCGATCTTGGAAGCTATCCGTGGTATTGTTCCCTATTATTTCGAGCCTTTGGAATCGGAGCCTATTGAAGAAATAGTTGAGCCTGAGTATGTTGAGCCTGAAGAGTTCCATGAAGAGCATCATGGAGATCAAGCCCACTATGAAGAGATCAACGAGGTGCTATTAAACCCACAGTCTTACCAGTACTTTGAGACTGTTCAGGCAGAAGAGCAATGGGATCCTGCTTCATCTGAACCTCCAAAGGATGGTAAACCTGAGGCTGAGAACTTCCCTCAAGATCTGCACTATGATAACCAATGGGACGATGGGCGTTCTTACGTTGAAGAGGCTGGACCTCGCGAGGAAGCGCTACCGCCACCTTTGTTCCCCTGGGAGTTTGAGCCACGTGAAGTGGCTGAACGTGTGTTTGATTCTGTTGTCAGTCCTGACACATGGGGCGATCTACCATTGATCAAACGTATAAAGGCACTGCAATTGGAAGAAGATACCAAGAAAGAGGTTGTGCAGCCTATTGGGCGTGACCTTGCTGAACTGGAGAGATTGAGGGAGATCGAGGAACGCTATACGGGTGAGATAGAAGAAGATGTTGGGGAAGACGCTGTTGAAGAAGGTCTGATCGACGTAATTGAAGAGAGAGATGAAGAGGAAATCGAGGAGCTAGAACGCCTACAACACCGTTAAAGTCGCTATAAAGATATACTTTGCATTCATATAATCGCTAATAATACATCATATCCAATAAACCCAAAGCACCATCCATTAAATCCTATTTATGTCTCCATATCAAAGCAATCTCACGTGACGGATTACGTAATTCTACGTCTTGCAAATTTTTTTTCCACCGGGCGACGTCAAAAGGATGAAACTTTTTCTTCTCTCTGTTAGCATAAATCAATTTGAATTAACAGCAGTTTTAATACAAAACATAATGGCTTCTGACGGTATTACCGAGATTGACACTAACCTCATCGAGACTAACTACGACAATGTCGTGTACTCCTTCGACGACTTGAACTTGAAGAAGGAGATCCTCAGAGGTATCTACGCCTACGGTTACGAGAATCCATCCTCCATTCAACAACGTGCCATTGCTCCAATTGTTGAGGGCCGTGACGTTCTTGCCCAAGCCCAATCCGGTACTGGTAAGACCGCTACTTTCACCATCTCTGCCTTGCAAAGAATCGACGAGAAGGAGAGGGTCACCCAAGCTTTGATCCTTGCCCCAACCAGAGAGTTGGCCTTGCAAATCCAGAAGGTTGTCCTTGCCATCGGCCAGCACTTGGACGTTACCGTCCACGCTTCCATTGGTGGTACTTCTATTCAAGAGGATATTGAGGCTTTCAAGAAGGGTGCCCAAGTTGTTGTTGGTACCCCAGGTCGTGTCTTTGACATGATTGAGCGTCGTTTATTGAAGACCGACAAGGTTAAGATGTTCATCTTGGATGAGGCCGATGAGATGTTGTCTTCTGGTTTCAGAGAGCAAATCTACAACATCTTCCGTTTGTTGCCAGAGACTACCCAAGTTGTTCTTTTGTCCGCCACCATGCCACAAGACGTCTTGGAGGTTACTACCAAGTTCATGAGAAACCCAGTCAGAATCCTTGTCAAGAAGGACGAGTTGACCTTGGAAGGTATCAAGCAATTCTTTGTCAACGTTGAGATTGAGGAGTACAAGTTTGACTGTTTGACCGATCTTTACGACTCCATCTCTGTCACTCAAGCTGTCATCTTCTGTAACACCAGAAGAAAAGTCGAGTACTTGACCGAGCAATTGGCTGCTAACCAATTCACGGTGTCTGCTATCCACTCTGAGTTGACTCAACAAGAGAGAGACACTATCATGCAAGAGTTCAGAACCGGTTCCTCCAGAATCTTGATCTCCACCGATTTGTTGGCCCGTGGTATCGATGTCCAACAAGTGTCCCTTGTCATTAACTACGACTTGCCATCCAACAAGGAGAACTACATCCACAGAATTGGTAGAGGTGGTCGTTTCGGTCGTAAGGGTGTGGCCATCAACTTTGTCACTGATAAGGATGTTGGTATGATGAGAGAGATTGAGAAGTTCTACTCCACCCAAATTGAGGAGTTGCCAGAGAACGTCAACGAGATCTTCGGTTAATTCTAAGTGTACGGGTAAAGTTTCATGTTCTTTTGTGTTGTTATTATTTTTTTATCATAGGGTTTAGTGTTTTTGCAAGGTTTCAAGAGAAGTAATACAAAAGACAAATTTATATGATAACTTGTATTCCTAGTTGTATCCCTAGTTGTAAGCGAGCCCATATACTTTCAGTACTCGTTATCAATATTCTCGATCTTTCCCTGTTTCTTTGGTTCACCATCGATACCGATAACGACAATCTTGTCCACAACAGTGGATTCATCTTCATCTTCACCATCAAAGAACAAGTCCAAACTAGTCACTTTTTGGAATCTAACAAACTTGAGCTTGATCTCATAACACCCATCATCATCATACGCTTCAATGTCCTCCTGATGGAGTGCATCCATGTCAATATCATCGAAGCTCATGATTCTGTGACGGTTAACCCAGATCTTACACAAGTTCGGTCTCTGACCACTTGTGCTCTTTATCAAGATCGACGAAACTTTGCACACATTGCTAAATGGAATATGAAAAAGCAATTGTGAATCAGCATCACTTTTGATCTGACTCTCCACATCCAACTTGACAATAGACTTCACAGTTTCCATATCATGAGCCACGTTCAGTGCTTCAAACTCAGCAAACATCACGCATGGGTTCAGGATACTGAACCCCTTTGGAACGAACCGCTTTTCTAGCTGTACTTGTTCAGAACTGACAACGTAAACCTCCTTGGTGTGGCGTTGGCCCTGTGGAGCCAATACGCTCAAATCCTTAAGTCCTTGATGAACAGCCTGTGTGGAGGCACCCTTCACTCTGTTGATTTCTTTACCACCGTGTAGAAAAACAAACGTCGGCACCGCCGTGATCTGATAGTGTGAAGCAATGGCTCTTTGGGAGTCCAAGTCAACTTTGGCGATCTCCACGGTAGTATATTGGCTATAGAGCTGTTCCATCAGTGGCGCAATGGCCTGGCACGGCCCACACCATGTGGCAGTGAAGTAAAGCACAAGAGCCTCGCACTTGAGGAAATCTTCCAATTCCTGTTGCGACTTGACGTGGGGAATTGACATTGTATGTCTGTTCTACTCTTGTGTGTTCTGCTATTTCTTCATGTGTTTTCGTGACGCCTATGTGATGTTTTTGTGATGTTTTCGCACTGAGGTGTGTGGATGCTTACAAAGTTGAGAGACTGGCTGTCTTTTGTCTATGACGTTTCGCTCTCTAAGCTGAGCTTTATATCCTCCAATTGAGCCATTGTAACCTCGCTCAACTTCACTGGTGCGATCTGGTCATCTTTTTTCACCTCTAGTTCGTCATCCGTGAGCGATATGGTGATGAAATGGTCCTTCATTGGCTTTGTACCTTGGATGAACTCCGATAAGTACTGCGACTCATGGGTGATCTCGCTGAATCTATCCATGAGTTCACTAGACGCTTGTAATTGTCTCAGCATGGTGTATATGAGATCCAACTTCTCGAATAACTTCAAGGCCTGTGATAACAGTTCGATATCGCCGCTGAGAACACCAGAGCACTCGATCAAATCACTCTGAATGAACTGGAATATCTGTAGCAATTGCCCCTTTTTTGTCTTATATATGTCATTGTTGTTCACAATGGTCACTGGGGCTTCATTATCCACCACGAGACCAAATCTCCTAATCAAGTGTCTAGCCATGGGTATTGGCTTTTGAAATTCCACTTTTAGAGCCGCTTCGTTAACAAGCCCTTTATCTGTCTTGAGCACCACACGCTCATCACTAGCAATGGACAGATTGAACTTATCATCCACCAAGAATGAGAACTCATTACCATTTGTCACCACGGATGAGAATTGACTTTTGAGTTGTTTGGTAATACCGGTGAACTGTTGGAAGAGGTCAACCTGAAAAGAGTTCTGATCTAACACACACAATTGTTCCAAACAACGGTCAAACTTTTTCAAAGTTGGTTCTCTTAGGGCACCTTCCAAGACTGAGGATCCATCACCATCGCCAACTTTGAACGTGGTGTCGTTGTTGGCCAATATCAACTTCACACTATCCACAGCCATCTTGGTCTTACCCTTCAGAACATGTGAAACATCGTGGTAATCTATATCTATCACCAAGATCTTGCCAGCGATGGAAATTCGTTTTCCATTTGTGATAACCTCGTTGAACTTCTCGAACTTGTAGAAGTTGGCCAACCGTATAAGATTCTCCTCTGTAACTGATCCTGGTGACCGTTTGAGTATGCGTGAGATCTGTGTGAGGTCCCCGTGGAAGGAATCCATTGGCGCTTTTTTTGGTCTTCTTGTTCTCCCGTAGTTAAAAGGTGTTGATGCTAAGTTCGCGCAGCAAAACAAAGGACAACGTCAACAAAGAACATCATCAGCACAGAATATCATCAACACGGAAATACAAGTTCAACAGACAATAATGGGCGGCATCCTCAAGAACAAGTCCGACAAGGAGACGGCTTCTGTCGCACAG
Source organism: Williopsis suaveolens (assembly GCA_003708225.3). Classification (NCBI taxonomy): domain Eukaryota; kingdom Fungi; phylum Ascomycota; class Saccharomycetes; order Phaffomycetales; family Wickerhamomycetaceae; genus Williopsis; species Williopsis suaveolens. The sequence goes on along the minus strand of PPNS03000010.1, from coordinate 251,443 downwards.
AGTACCAAGGAGTTCAGAGAACAGGTGCTGAAGAACACCAAGCTCAATGCGCAGCTCACCAGCGAGCACCATGAGACGTCTGATTTGCCACATCATCTGAGTGAAGAAGATATGGAGAAACTTCAATGGAATAAGAAGAATCTCGAGGATAACGAAGCGATCCAGCAGAAGATCCTGGAGAATATGGAGACCACTATTGATGAACCAAAGACGCCATTCCAGCACGCCACTGAGATGAATGAATACTACAAGGATGATGATGACCTAGAAGCGTTCTCACTGGGTGAGCCTGAGCTCAAAGAAGATGAGGTATCGGTATTAGACAAGGAAACTGTGGAGTCTGAGGAGTATGAAGAACCTAAACCTAAACCACAGATGTCCTTCGAAGAGATGAAAAAGATGCACTATCACCATGAGGCGCCACAATTCCATCCTGTTGAAGACGAAGACGACGAAGACGATGAAGAGGAGGAGTCAAAGCCAAAGATGTCCTTTGCAGAGATGAGAAAGATGCACTACAGTAAAGAGCATGTCACAGGTGAGTCTGTGGATGGTGAGTAGCACACAAACAAACCTACAAGGCTATGAATAAATGAGTATAACATGATCCTTTTTTATCATTTAGTCGTAGCAGTCGTATATAGCGTATGGGGATGTATTGTAGTTACTTCTTTGGCTTTGAGATGAAGAAGTAGTCAACCAGGAAAGTCATAACGGTGTCGTCGTTGTGGTATTGTAAGTCGTTGTTGCTCTGCTTGCGAGGAAACTCGTGGAAGAAGTGTTTCTTGCTGGGGTCGTTCTGTGTCTCGTTAATCTCGATGAAACGTTCTTTCGAAAGCCATGAGTCGATGGTCTCCTTCGACGTCTTCGAGAATTCGTCCAAAGAGAAGGTGGAAGTAGTGCTGGTGTGGTCCAAGTGCTTCTCAAGCCGGCTTTCAAGCTGGTAGTCCAAAAACGTCATAACTTGTATTCTGTCTATGTCTATGTGTCAAGCTTAGAGAGATAACACAGTCAAGGCATCCTCCTTTCTTCATATAAAAGGCTTCATTTTGTGGGGGCGTGAAAGTTCGAGGCTGTGACTATTCGCCGATCTCGGACTTCCATGCAAGGTCCCAACCGTTGAAGCATCAACACCAACTGATAACACGAACTACCTCAACTACTACGAAAGAAATACAAAACTTGGTATCAACAATCAGATCATAGTTTATTAGTGACCAGAAACGCTCCGCACGTCCAGTGCACCGTAGAGCTTCACATAGTCTAGCGGGTCGTAGTGCTCGCTCACGCTCATCGCACGGGTACTCGCACTCTCCCGGAGGAAGTCCACCATGTCGATGCTCTCATCACTGTTCTCACCACTACAGTCCTCGTCACAATCCTCGTGAAACTCCGTCTCGTCATCCTCCAGCGGTGTGCTGAGCTGTGTGTATTTCATCTTTGGCGTCAAGCGCAGTGCGGCAGCATCCAGGTCAATTATAGGTGCTTGTGCAATCTCCTTCGCCTGTCTCTTTCTCGTCATCTCCTTGGTTCCAAATTTCACAGACGTCGCTGGCAATGATTGCTCATACAGCAAGACAGGAGACTCACCAGAGGTTCTGGAACCCATAGTGTCAAAGATCGAGTCGTTGCTCGACATACTCATCGCGGTGGAGCGACGATGCGACGGCCGAAGAGAATTATTGAAGCTACCTCTCGCTGGTGATGCTGGCACGCTGAAAGACCCACTCAATGTCGCAGGTGCGCTCAGTGGTGATCCTCCAGCAAGCTTTGGTGTGGTTGGCTCCTTAGGGAACTTGTATGCAGAAAGCTTGTCATAGAGCTCTCTCTGCTCCACGATGGACAGCTTTGTATTGTTCATTCTCAATGTAGTGTGGCACTCCTCTGACTGTGATCTAATATCGATGATAGTGTTGGTTGGAGAGAGAGACGAGCCCTGGTTCTCATCAATAGTCATCAGAGAGTTGCGAAATGTTAGTTGCGCAATTGTGGATGAATCAACTTGTATCAGATTCTCGGCAAGCGGTATAAGACTCCTCTTCTTCCTCCAACAAGATATAAGCGACACATACACCCCCCCTGGCCATATATATATATATATATATATATATATATATTTCATCTCCAATTTGTCTTAAAGGTTAAATGAACGGCACCATACACTTTTACAGTTGACATCAACTGGGTATATGCAGAGCCATGCACCTCATCTGGCCTTGATTCATCTCTTTACACGGCCAACAGCATGGCCTGGAAGTGAGATTACCCCTGTTTGTATGCTTGGTATATGGCGATGTGCTGATGCTTGGTGTTACATAAATGGAACCGGGAGTCAGGCTCTTAACGGTGATGGACTAGACGGGAAAATCTGTATACCTTGGAAGTGAAAGCTGTGTAATAAATGGGATTAAAAACAATAAGCGGAATCCACACTCGCTTCATTTGAACATATATCTTAACATTTTAACCCTATGGTGAACAAAAAAAAATGGAGCCAGTGGCTTTCATATCAACATGATCATAATGAGCGGTGGAGGATATGAGCGGGGCAGAACTCTCGTCGTCGCTGTCAATAGGGAAACGTTTAGTGGTTGCCCTTGCTTTTTTCTGATCTAGGCCAAAGATGCTTAACTAATATCCGCCACCCCATTCCGTAAAGACATATACAGTACTACTACTGGTGTACCTTCCCTTCCTTAGCCTTGGTGGTCATCCGAACCTCTTAAAGGTAGTGGGAATGAAACAGCCAGTCTTTTCCCTTCCTGTCCCTCGAGGGTGACAGTATATGTGTCAATACAGACTCCACAGATATATTAGCTCAAGAACTTGGAACTCGCTGGATAATCTAGCCCAAGCGGCACCCATCAGTTAAGCTTCCTGAGCTTAAAGTATGCGTCAAAACCTCTCGAGTCGCGCAACAAAAGAAAGGAAGAGCCACCAAGAGAATCGGTTGGTGGAGGAGGTGTATGACGATGCTTTTTGAGATGTGATGACCTCCTGGGACCGACCTGACAAATAGCTATGTACTGTAAAAAGCGGTTTATTTTACTGCATTGTTGACTTTGAACTTTGGAACGCCTCTGTTGTCTCAGGCGACCTCATTTCAGAAGTTATGAACTCCTTATCTGTCACATTCTTCCTCACGCCTTTCATTTAACCTTCTCGTCATAACTTATATTCTTCGAGGCTTCGAGCTTATCGGTGCTCGTATGTAATCTCAATCATTTGCGAATCTCGGTTCGTGTGGGCTTTTGTTCTTGTCAAGCTTCAACTCTATTTGCTCCTTGTCTCTCTGATCAAGCCGGTTGATAACAATCAAAGATGTTGCCCCTACTGAAAATAAGAAAATCAAACACGTCAAAGACGTATGACTTCTCTTAAACTGTAGAATAGAAACATCTTAACTTACTCAAGAGTCAGCCTAATCCTATATATCCTAAATAATCCAACGCGCTACAACTACAGTCTACAGTCTACACAGCGCCCAATCGTTCGATAGGAGAGTCTCGGCTGTGAACCAGAAAGATCGGCAAAAAAAAGTAACTACACGGCCTACAACCATTGAAACTCTCTCTACATTGCAAATAAGACCAAAATAATGTCTGATATATGAATTAATCACTGGAGCGAAAAACACAATCAGTGTGTCCACCCTCCCTCTCTCGTATGTCTCCTCATCCATGTTTGAAACAACAACAACAACAGTGTATATAAATAAAAAAAAATAGAATGAGATCTCAAGCTCTAATCAAGAACATCATGACCAGTAATAATGACAAAATGTAATAACACCCAAACCCCCAATCAGGAAAGTTTATGAAAACTTGCGATGGCGATGACGATGGTAAAGGCAGGGGAAAGCGCAAATAGTTTGACGGAACAGAATCACCTCTAACAAAAGAGACAACGTCCGTTGTATGTGGTCAAACATCCCTGCAAAACTCCTCCTGGATCACCCAACTCAAAATTCTGTATGGTCTAAACCCGTGTATAATGTGTGGAAAATGTGTGTATGCAACAACCCATGTAAACCGATAAAAGACAAGTAGAAAAAAGACTCAAACCCCAGAATTATTTGTGACCCAAAGGAATATCAAAGTAGTAAAAAGAACTTTTGAAAACAACCAACCGAAATGCAAACATGATGAGAAAACTTCATAATAAATTCAACTAATAGTATGTCAATGCTGACATCGAAAACCAAGTAACAAAGATAAAAAGCAAGAAAATGGAACAAAAAAAAGAACTAACAGCTCAATGGTTGGTTTAATCACCACCAGGAAGCATTGTTAGATGAGGAATTGTTTCCATAAGCGGAACCAGTGGACTGGTAAGAAGAGAAGGCACTGCCACCATAAGAACGGGAATTGCCATAACCACCACTGGAACCGCCAAAGCCGGAAGAACCACTGTTGTAACCTGGTTGACGACGGAAATCCCTGGTGCTGTTGTTACGACCACCACGTCCACGACTTCCACCACGACCAGAGGAGTACTCTCTAGCGATAGAATTCAAGAAGGCTGGAACCTCTTGGTTAGCCTCGGTCAAAATCTCAACAAGTTCCTTAACAACGTTCTTGTTACCTCTGTTGAAGAAAGCGGTAGCAACACCAGTGTTACCAGCACGACCGGTACGACCGATACGGTGAACATAGTCATCAATGTCAGTTGGCAAGTCGTAGTTGATAACGTGGGTAACGTTTGGAATATCCAAACCACGAGCAGCAACGGCAGTAGCAACTAAGATTGGAGCCTTACCGGATCTAAAGTACTCCAAGGCACGTTCACGCTCGGATTGAGTACGATCACCGTGAATTGAAGTAGCTGGGAAACCTTGGTGGATCAAGAAGTCAGAGAGAGCATCAGCCAATCTCTTGGTCTCAACAAAGATCAAAGTCAAACCGTTCTCATCAGCAGAAAGGATATCCAAAAGAACGGATTTCTTCTCCTCCTCCTCAACATACAACACCTTTTGGGTAATATTCTCAGAAGTGGAACCAACCTTACCAACAGACAAGAAAATGTAGTCCTTCAAGAAGTCACGAGCTAACATTTGGATATCAGTTGGGAAAGTGGCAGAGAACATCAAAGTCTGACGGTCTTGGACATCTGGCATATCACACTCTTGGACAATGTGTCTAATCTGTGGCTCGAAACCCATATCCAACATTCTATCAGCCTCATCCAACACCAAGTATTTGATGTTCGCCAAAGAAATACGACCACGTTCCAACAAATCGTTCAAACGACCAGGAGTGGCGACAAGCAAGTCACAACCACGTTGGATATCTCTAAGTTGGTTACCGATATCAGCACCACCGTAGACCACACATGGTCTAACCCAGGATCTGTACGTGAATTTCTTGGCTTCTTCATAGATTTGAGAAACCAACTCTCTGGTTGGAGCCAACACCAAGGCAGTTGGGTAAGCTTTTCTTCTAGAGAATTGAGTAGTTGCCTCTGGAACTGAAGATGGACCAGTGGCAAAAGACTCGGAAAGGATTGGAAATAAGAAACCACCAGTCTTACCCGAACCAGTCTGGGCACAAGCCATCAAGTCACGCTTAGCGGCAACGATTGGGATGGAGTACTTCTGAACCGGGGTTGGCTTGGTGAAATGAGCAGACTTGACATTCTCCAAAAGCAATTCCTCTAATGGAGGAGAGGTAAAAGTGGTGATTGGCTCTGGAACGTTATCACCAGATGCCTCGACTGGAATGTCATCGTAGTTGTCAAAGTTGATACCAGAGGACTGGAACTTTGGATCATCAATCTCACCGAATAATTCTTTCTCCAACGCAGCGTTCTTTGGAGCTGGGACGTGTTTACCATCGACAAACTTACCTTGACCGCTGTTTCTGGATCCACCACGGCCCTGGCCGCCCTTGGAACCGCCAAAGCTATCGAAGTCGCGTCTCTCATTTCTGCGGCCGTAGCCAAAGTTGGAACCACCGTAAGAGCCGCCTCTGGAATTGTTGAAACCGTCGTTGTTAAAACCATCGTTGTTGTAGCGAGGTTGTTGGCCTTGTGGACGTGTTCTGGCATGTGGTGGGACGTAAGAAGAGCGACCACCGCCTGGAGCAGCAGCAGAGCCGTTGCCCATGCTGAGCTGCTCAAGATTCTTTTCAAGATTGTTTGCCATGTTTGTTTATTGGGCCTTTTCTATTTGGTAAAGTGGCAAAATGATGAGAATTGAAACTTTTTTAAGGGCCATCGCCGGCCCACAGCGACCGAACGCAAATTTTTTCTCTTTTTTTCGCGAACGCGTTCGAGTTTGTTTCTTTTGGCGTACAAATGGCGAAAACTTTCACAAATCCTGCTGCGCCTACCGAGGAATGTTCGCAAATCGGAAAGACACCCTCGTATCTCCTCTACGGGAAAGCATGACCCTCGGATTGTGTCTGATTCTCTTGCATACACGTCTCTCGAAGTGCAATAACAATGGGTAGTCCTTATCAAATGTGTAAAAATCGTAGCAGACAGATTCTCCCGGTAGTTTTAACCATTTTAATACACAGTTGATATTATGAAACTACTCTCCCTGTGTTGCTTCAGAGATTTATGTTGATTTTCTCTAGCGCTCAGCTCGAAAATGCGTGAACTTCTGCTCGGCCTCTCTGTGCAGTAAACCTCTTGGAATATCAGTAGGTTACAACTTCCATCACTATTATTACGAAGTACTTACTACTGAAGGTTGAGCTCTGAAACATCTCCCAACCACCCCCCTTCCCCGGATGGTGCTCAGATCAGCGTGAGCGTTAACCTCTCACAATTGGGCCTAACTGAACCATGAGAAGATTGCCATGATCCACTATAAAAAGGAGCACCAATACCCCATGACTTTCTGTCAGTCATTCTTTCTCCCCATTCCATACACTGTTGTGACTTGTCTTATATTACTAGTACTGTTTATATAGGCTACATCAAACAGAGGAGCTATGACTGCAAACATATCAGATCACAAACACACAGACCTTGACCCCGAGGTCGAGACCTCATCAGCAATCTCTAAAGAGGTCACCACTTCTTCGACGTCTTCTCATCAAGCAGGCTCTGTGGATGAAACTCAACTCAATCCTCAACATGGACCTCAAACTCAAATTCAATCATCATTTCAAAGGAAATGGGATTCCTTCATCAACTCATTCAGGGGCCCCGTTGACCTTGGTCCTGACGTTGAGAACACAGGGGGTGAAGTTCAACCTTCAAAAAACGGACTAAAAAGTCGTCATGTTCTCATGATTGCCCTCGCTGGTGGATTGGGTACCGGCCTACTCGTTGGCTTGGGTAATGCCCTTGCTACCGCAGGTCCTGGTGCTTGTCTCCTTGCCTATGTCCTTGTCGGTTCTATGGTGTTCTGTACTATCAACTCTGCTGGTGAATTAGCAATTGCATACTCTTCTCTACCAGGTGGATTCAATGCCTATGCTGTAAAACTCGTTGACCCTTCTCTCGGCTTCGCCGTCGCTTGGAACTATTGTATTAACTGGTTCACTGTGTTACCTTTGGAAATGGTCACTGCGTCTATGACCATCAAGTTCTGGGATCAAACCACTAATCCTGATGTCTATGTTGTTGTCTTTTTGTTTCTCGTCTGTGTCATCAACTTTGTTGGGTCCAGTGGTTACGCAGAGGCCGAGTTCTGGGCGAATCTCGTAAAAGTCGCTATGCTGGTTGGGTTCGTCGTAATTGGTATCTTTATGGATTCAGGTATCATCGGAACCCAAGGTAAAATTGGATTTAAGTACTTCTCTGATCCAGGTTCCTTCAACAATGGTTTCAAAGGTTTTGCTGCCGTTCTTGTTACTGCTGCCTTTTCACTTGGTGGTGCTGAGTTCATGGCTTTGACTGCTGCTGATCAAACTCATCCAAGGAAGGCCATTCCATCTGCTGTCAAGCAGGTTGGTTACCGATTGATCGGTGTCTATCTCTTATCAGTCTTGCTAATTGGGTTACTTGTCCCGTATAACTCCCCATACTTGATGGGCTCTGGCCACAACAACGGTGCTCCAGTGTCTCCATTTGTAATTGCAATCAATTCTGGGTCTATCCAAGTTATTCCACATATATTCAACGCTGTGATCTTGATCGCAGTTCTCTCGGTCGGTAACTCTGCGCTCTATTCTTCATCAAGAACTTTCTACTCTTTGGCCCAACACGGTTATGCGCCAAAGTGGTTTGACTTTGTGGATAAGCAAGGAAGGCCTTCAAGAGCAATAGCTTTCTCGAGTATCCTTGGGTTATTCAGTTTGATCGCTGCTTATCCCAACCAAGAGGACATCTTTGTCTGGCTATTATCTCTCTCTGGATTGGCCTCTCTTTTCACTTGGTCTATGATCAACATCTCCCATATCAGATTCAGAGCTGCAATGGGGTCCCAAGGTCTTTCCACCGAGAATCTTGGTTATAAGTCGTGGACTGGTGTCCCTGGTTCATGGTTTGGTCTCTTGGTCAATATCTTCATCCTTGGTTGTCAATTCTGGGTCTCTTTGTTCCCATTTAGCAACGACGGTAAGCCAAGTGTCAAGAACTTCTTTCAAAACTACCTGGGTTTTCCTGTGTTGGTAATCTTCTACCTTGCTCATAAGATATTGACCAAAAACTGGAGATTTATCATTCCAGCAAATGATATCGACCTTGACACTGATCGTGAGATCTTTAGTGCCGATTTGTTAAGACAAGAAGTACAAGAAGAGAAGAACCGATTAAATAATGGTCCAATCTACAAGGAAGTGATCTCTTTCTGGTGTTGAGCCCTCATTCTTTCTATTCTCTAGCATTTATTAGATAAATTCATGTCTGTCTAAGTACATAATAACTTTGTAATTCAAACACTCTTCAAGTTTAATGAATCAAGGTCGATGTCTAGCTTGATCCTTGGCTTCAATATCGGTGTATTGTTCGTTGTGCTTCGTACCGGCGTATCGATGCCTTGACCAGGTTGTGGAACAAAGTGTGTCGAGAAGTCGGTATCATCGATATCTGGTGGTGATTCGTGGCCAACTTCTTCGTAATCACTGAAGTCTTGATCCACATCATCATCGGTTTCATCAAACGTAAACTTTGGCTTGTGTAATTGATTTTTCTCATAGTTCTTCTTATTCTTGTGTGAAAGAAGATGAACAAAGGACTTCTGTTGCTCTCTCACATTCCAGTTCAACGTACGACTCACACTTTCAAAGTACTCTGTTGGTGAGGACATCACAGTTGGGAATGAGAACGGACTTGCCGAAATCGAGATGTAATCACCTTTTGAAAGCTCCACTCTCGCTCTACCGTCGAACGAAGCCCATGCCGTGGAACGACTTCTCTTTGGCACTCTTACTTTGAGAACCATACTATCTGGTAAGAGAATTGGTCTGAAGGAAAGAGTGTGTGGACAGATTGGAGTGACAGATATGACATTGACAGCTGGATGAACCAAAGACCCGCCCGCGGATAACGAATAAGCTGTTGAACCTGTTGGTGTTGCAAGGATCAATCCATCAGCCTGAGCCACTGTGAGCAAAGAACCATCACCATAGAGCTCAAGCATGGAAACGAATGGCGATGGACCTCTATCGATGGTCAATTCGTTCAGAGCCTGTTGTTCGCAGACAAGGGTACCATCAGCACGATGAACACGACACGCCAATCTCATACGTAGGTTTGTCCTTACTCCCTTCTCAATGGCGACGCTCAACGATGGTCTAAACTCTTCGAATTGGAACGAGGTGAGGAATCCAAGTGATCCCAAGCTGAAAGACATCACCGGTGGAACAGATCTCTGGAACAACGAGGAGACAAATAATACAGTACCATCGCCTCCTAGCGTGATTAAAAGGTCAATCATCGATGCCTTGTCTCTCACAAAGCTCTTATCCCAGTATTTCAGCAGTGGCTTAGCAATTGGGATATCTCTGACTAATCCGTCCTGGTCAAATCTCTTACTCTTTTCCAGATGGTGGTCAACATATACCGTGATGGCATACTTGGTAATCAGCCACTCTGTAATCTCCCTCGTCAAGTATACCAACGAGTTATCTCTCGCCTTTGTGACGATCATAACGTTGTGGGCATCGAGCTTCACTGTAGTCTTGGAAAGGTTCTTCGACAGCATACGCACACCATGGGCCGTCTCAGCAAGCTTGGCCTGGGAAGTGGAGGATTTGAGGTGGTCTGATGAATTAGACAGACGTCTGAACATTCTCACGGGGTCCTGGTCTTTCTTCCGTCTCTCTCTGTCCATTTGTCGTTGTTCCCTGTGCTGCGGTTGTTGTTGTGGTGTTGGGAGTTCCGTTGGTTTTGGGGGGTGGGAATTTTTGAAGCCCGTCTGGGGAAACTACAGAGAACATCAGCAAATTTGTATTTCTAAAGCTCTAACCATCAATCAACCTGTGTGATACGACACTTCCAGTCCTTCTTGTCCAATAGGGGCAATGAGGCACCGAGACACCAGCCAAGCTCGTTGTTTGCAATCTTCTTTGCCGTTCTCAACTCTCTGTGCAACGGGATATCGTAACCAGTGTGCAAGAGGGCAACTTGGAATGACAAGTCCAAACACCACTGTGGTTCATCCTGAAGCTCCTTGATAGAACCATCTATGGCACTTAGTGCAGAAGTCCATGTAGATTCTCCGTTACACACCAACTTGGCCAACTCAGTCAACTCTTGCAAAGTGAATGAAGATGGCATACCCAGTGGATTTGTACGGTCGTAGAAGTAGGAAAACACATATAAATCAGAAGATTCTCTGAAAGTCTTCACGAGGGAAGGTTGATGAACACCATTAAAGGAACATGGAGCAGTGGAGCACTCTGCGTCTTTCTTCAAGATCGCTTCAGCAAGGAATCTACACTGAGCACCTGCTGGTGTCTCTGATCCTTTGAATGTGATGGTGTACTTCTCACCAGAAGCGAGTTTCACTTCAACATCAGTGGCACTCATACCTGGTGGGATACAAGGAGATTCCAATGAAGCAGTAGTGACATCCTTGGCCAATTTACCAGACTTAATAGCAGTTTCCACAATCAAAGAGTTGATTTTGTTTCTACCAGCCATTAGCCCATAACCCAAATGTGAGAATTGGTAAAGTTCGAAATCTCTGTTACCAAAACTGATCTCATACTTGTGTTCACCTTCAACCATCTTTTCACCATTCTTGAAGTCAGGTTCAAAAACAATTTGGGTAGAGCCACCACCGAGGTCAAACACCGCAGCGGTAGCTAATTTCTCAGACGACCCAATGTTACCCAATAAGTAGTTAGCAGTGATCCAGGCATAGACACCTTCATCATCACCACTCATGATGGAGACACCATCACCTTCGACAACTGCGAACGGGTAATCCGTCTCCAAATGCTCACGAACGGCTTTCAAAATGGCATTAGATTTCTCGTCCCCTAGTAAACGTAAACCTGCAGTGGCCTTGACTGCAACTGGGGTACAGCCTCTATTCTTTTTTGGGACAGTGTCCAAGGCTATCTTTATCAATGGATCAAGGGACTTGGCAGCACCTTTTGTATCTGTATCAAAGGAGGATAAACCGGGTTTCAACATCTCAAAAGTCTCCTTGAGCAACTTTGGAGGAGAGTAACAGGTATCAAATTCATAGACGTGGACTCTTGAGCCTGTAGAGCCAGCATCAACCATCACAACAAACTCTGGGTCCTTCACACAGTTGGCCACAATAGAGGAGGAACCTTTGGAGCCCTTCGAAGCGGAACCTTCACCTTTGTTACTCTCAACGGCATCTTCAGCTGATCCCTTCTTCGAGTCTTTATCTGGAACACCTTCATATGGCTTGGTGGTATCCTTTGTAGCAGCGAAGTCGCCTTTTCTAGAAGAGCCCTTCTCATTTGAAGAGTCTGGCTTTGGAGCTTCTTTAATTGGAGCACCTTTATCCATTGCCTTTGGGTTTTGTTCATGAGCATTCTCCAAGTCCTTAGCAGAGTCATCAGCAAACTGTGGAGCAGTACCAGAATTTGCCTTATCTGGCTGTTCCGCGTCCTGCTTGGTACTCTTTGTGGTATCATCGGCGTACTGTGGAGAGTTGGCCACGTCCTTTGGAGCAGTGTAGTGTTCCGAGATTGTCTCCTTGGCCTTTTCCAAGGACTGCGAGACGTTGGTAGGCGAGCTCACTAGGAAGACGATTATGGCAAAGATTACCAGTGTGGCGAGCACGTAGCGCGAGTTGCGCACGGTTGGAGAAAGTCCCATGGCTGTTTCCCTTCCGTGTGTTGACGTGTTCTCAGTCGTGTTGAAGAGCGAGGGAAATTTTAACGCGACGATGTTTATAGAGGCAAACGAGAGACTTAAAATAAAGAAAACTGGTGATATCAAGAAGAAACGACCTAATCTCTGATACAACAGACTTTCCACAATGTCCAGAAACATCGACAAGGCGAACACGGTACTCTTTAGGTACCAAGAACAACAGGCCGAGGCCAACGGATACATCGACTACAGTTCGACCCAGAGACCAAGAGCAGTGCAGCGGGTCAGCACTCTCAAAGATGCAGAGGCTTGGAGGAAGCAAGTGCTCACAGAGATCAACCAGAAAGTGATGAAGATTCAGGACCCGGTGCTGTCAAACTATCAGATCAGAGACTTGAACGATGAGATCAACAAGCTGATGCGAGAACGTATAGCATGGGAATACAGGATCAAGGAATTAGGTGGCGCAGATTATAAGTCCAATGCTGGCACTGTTGCAGGTGGTGTGGTGATACGAGGATATCGTTATTATGGTAGAGCTAAAGAGCTACCCGGTGTCAAAGAGTTATTGCAGAAACAAGCTGATGATAAGATGAAGGAACAGCAACAGAAGGATGAAGTCAAGACCAGGCAGCAGAAGTTGAAAGAGCTGCAACAGCGAGTAGAGTTGGATTACTATGGGTATTATGATGAAGCACCAAGACTTTCAAGTGACGTTCACCAAAAGATTATTACCCAGGCTAAGGACTTATTGGGAGATTTGATAGATGATGTTGATGAGCAGAGTATCAAGATGAGCGATGAACTATTGAGATTTGAACGTAAAGCCACCAAGGAAAGAACTAAAACTCTCAGGAAGCAATGTGCTGAACCAGAGTTTCTCCTGGATGATCAAGAGCCTCCGACGATGCAGGATATTGAACGGTTCCTCGTTGAGAAGCGAAGAAAGATGATTGAAGAAAGGCTTAGTGTGAACTTCAATGATACTACAGCCACAATCTAGACATAACTTTAAATAACTTTAGGGGAATATATACAAATCGATACGTACGTATACGCATGAGCAAATCATCTCGGACAAGAGCCATCTATACAGCTTCTTCTCATTTTTTCACCTCTTCGAACATCTCTTCGTGATCTCACCAGTATACTTCATATCGGGAGCATAAATGCATTAAAAACAAAACGTAATCAACTCATTAAAAGCATCTTACTTACAGGCGGACACCAAGTAAGTAACCAAGTCGTTTCTGTCCTTCTCCTTCTTCAAACCACCGAAAGCCATCTTGGTACCTGGGATGTACTTCTTTGGGTTCTCCAAGTAGTCAGACATGGTTTGCTCGGACCAGACAACACCCTTCTTGACGTTGGCATCAGTGTAGGAGTAACCCTCAGCTTTACCGGAGGCACGACCGAAAACACCGTGCAAGTTTGGACCAACCTTATGTGGACCACCAGCCTCGACGGTGTGACATTGAAGACATCTAGTCTTGAAAAGGGTAGCACCCTTCTTCTCGGAACCTTGCTTAAATGGAGCTGGCATTGTGTTGTTGTTGCTGTTGTTTTTGTAGTAGTAGTGTCAACTCTGAAGACGAAGCATCAGAAAGTGCCGGATTGCTCTTTTATATGCTTATTTTTTCAACCTTGACGTGAATGGTTGAAAATTGCCGATTATGAATTCCAGCGCTGTGATTGGCCCAACCGATGGCTAAGTACATGGCGCGGGCCGGGGAGAGTAAAGTTGCTCAGGAACATAGGTTCTTGTGAAGCTTTCTATATCAAATATAGATCATTTTATAGCACTAAATCCAAAGTCTCCATAGAATATTTTAAAATTTCAAGACACCCTTTGGCACCCCTGATATAACGAATAGACTGCCTTATTTCAATGGTGGTCTCGAGCACTTTGCAACGATATCTCCGATGAGCTAGGTACGGTCTTTGATGACGTGGGGCCCATCGTGGGTCCGTTGGATGGTCTGAGGCGTGAGGTTTGTACCATATGGTCGATACTTGTCTATGTATTTGTTACTAGTTCTGTTACGCGTACTTGTAGAACGCTTTTGACATGGTAGTTCTGCTTATTTGGTCATACCCCTTTGAGCTCTAAGGTCACTACAACGTCTGTATCCGTGGAATCTTATCTGATCCTGAGCTATCCAGTTTACTCCAATGTTCCAGATTATACGGGTACATATATGCTAGAGATCACTGCAGATACATGGCTTCATCAGCATCATTTCAGTCCCCATACCATACCCCGAGTGCCCCCCTTCTGCCGGTTTGGTGTCCAGTGCCTCATCTCTTCGCGTATAATCCTCGAGAAATCTCATCTCATCTCACCGCCTTTCTTTGTCGTTTAGTACTCACAATAAACAGCCAACAACCAACAAAAAGAGGCCATGAAGTTCGGTCAATGCCAGGTCTGCAAAGAAACAGAGGCTAAGTATAAGTGTCCCAAGTGTGATATTGTGTATTGTTCCCTGAAGTGCTTTAAAGATGAAAGACATGCACATGAGGATTTACCAAAGGAGACGGCAGGCACAGGCACCACAGAGCTACAGACCACAGATGAGGCCTCATATGCTCCAAAGTATCATGAACTGTTCCAAGATAAAAGATTACAATACCTCCTAAAGTTCAAGGCACTACAGATCCATCTCTATGCCATGTATCAGATCCTTACAGACTCAAAACTATCGACCGAGAAGAAGATGGATATGGCCAACGACAAGTTGAACTCGTTGAGAATCGCAGGATCACAGGAAAACGAATTAGTGGAGGAATTCTGTGAAATTGTTATCGATGTCCTGCAGGAATCATAGAGATCTCAAACATGAACACTTAAATGGACAGCTTTGGTCTCAACAGTCCCTTTTGGCCCTTGACTTTGATTCTAAAGATCGAACCACCAAAGTCCTCTGCATTTTTATCCAACTTGGTTGGATCCTCCAAGTTCAAATTGGCAGTGGTGACGAACAATTCATCCATATCGACACCACCGAACGAGCAGGCACTGGTTCTTGAAGCTGGTAATTCAAACTTCTTGATCAGCTCACCCTTGGCGTTAAACTGTGCAATGGTACCTGTACTCCATACAGCAGTGAATAAATCGCCAGATTCGGTCAAGGTGTGTCCATCTGGCTCTGGTGATTCGACATCGGGATAGAAGTCTTTAATCTTGATGAACTCCTGTTTGTTGGAAATCTCGCCATCTTTGTAGTCAAATCTATAGATTGTAAGATCAAGAGAGCTGGTCCAAAACATAGCGTTACCATCCTGGGACCAGCTGATACCGTTGGAGATCAAAACCTCTGGAATAACAGTTTTGATCTCATCACTCTTAGTATCGATCTTCAATAAACAACCCTCTGGGATAGGGCCGTGTTCGAAGGAGCCCATGACACCCTGCCAAATATTTCCCTGTGGATCGACGTTACCGTCGTTGGATCTCAAATTCTCACCGTTTGGGTAATACCACTTGTATTTGAACGAACCAGCGGAGAACTTATATTCAGCAATACCAGATTTCCCACCGAGATATATGATATCATCATCCGTAGTGAGATAGATCACGCCGATGGATTCACCGGGGATGGTAAATTCCTCATGGGATTCTTCTACTTGTTTTTGTTCCTCAGAGGTATATTCATCAGCGGATGTGTTTGGAAGTGTTACTCTATGGAATTTCCCACCGATGATGTCGACCCATAGAAGGGTGTTATTAGAAGGGTTATAAGTTGGGCCCTCAGAGAGACGGCCACTATAGTTCAAGAAAGGCTTGACTGACATCTCCTTTCCCTTGACACTGGCTGTAGGGAAAGAAATTGGTGAGCTGGGGAGTGGAGGGAGTTTATAAATCTATGCATGCTGATCGGAAAAACCTGGGGTCACCTCCAAAGGATGTGAGTGGGCCGGGCCGCACAGGGTTGGGTCACAATGGTGAGGGAAAATGATCATCGTATTTTATAGTAATGGATAGTAGGAATTCAAGTAGATGTATGTGATTAGAAAAGTCCTTCAAGTGAGGATTTCTGTAGATTTGGTACTGTTTCTGGGCGTGTTTCTCGGCAGGGCCTTCGGATAATCCTAAAAAGTGGAAGTGTGAAAGCAGGAAATACCATTTGAATTGAAAAGATATATGAATTGAGCTCGTCAATAGTAATATTAATTCATGCATTACCACTTTTTATTCTAAAACTTTCTCGAAAATATTCCTATTTTTATATTGTTACTTCAGAATAACCATTTCACTTTGTTGTCATGTTAATTAATGTGATTGGGGGTACATACCTTTTTTCAATTCTACAAAAACTGAAAATTCCCACTTTAACGCCATATTTTGCTAAGTATTATGCGAGATATCACGAAAATAACCTTACAATTCTATCCTATTTCTTGCAAATTGACCAGTTATCTATCGCTGGTCAGACACCATCCAACTGAGTTCTTCTAATATATGCATAAGATTAGATAAAAAGGCTAATTATGTGATTTGGATCTTGGACATCATTTACGTGGTCAATGGTCACAGCTATTGCCATATAATACCTCCTCTGGTTCACACACAGTGACAGCCTACAGGCTAAAAAGTATGTTTCACTGCATGTAGCCCACCCACTATGAAACACCTATGTAGCGCTGAGCAGCTGCCCACCTTGTGTGTCATGTCATATACCCGATTGTGCGTGTTACACGAAACACAAGCCGTGCTGGTCCAGCGAAGAGCCAAATGAAATCACAATTTGCGCCCTGGTTATCCATCGTGTGTTACATACGAACGTAATGGTAGATACATAATATAATGACCCCTTTACCAACTCTCTCCCTGATTTTATAAGCCAATAATAAGCTTCCAGTCAACCGCCAACCCAAATTATGAAGGGGGCCCTCCCGTAAGAAATTTTCGTCAGGAGCGGAACGGGAGGGGTGGGTAGGGCCAGAGCCATGAAAAACTCCAGAGCTGATGAATTTGCTGCAAATTTGCTATCCCTTTAGATAGTTTGGCCAGAGGGAAGCGAATTATAGAGCATGACCGATATATATTGCAGCCATATATAATTCTCATCGTCCAGTCCAAAACACTCTGAACTTTTGTAAGTAACCCAACATATTTAGAGACAAGACCCGCGAATGAACATTGCCGAGGCGCTGCAATAAAAAAAAAACAGGAGCTGTGCAACAAAATTTATTATGACTTTAGGACTCGACGGACTGGGAAGACTAGGTTACGGGACTCCGACAGAATATAATAGTTATATTTGTATTGTAAGGGCTGTTAGTCGGCTATAACTTTGTGATATGGAAGATGATATATTGAAAACATCAGATATCGAATAAGACTTTGTCAAGTCCATGTGCAGTCACCAAAATATTAATGCCCATGCCCGGAATTTTAGCCCACTCTAGACCATTTCCCATTCACGATCACTAGAGTTTCGAACAGGTTGCGCGGATGAGCACAGCTCATGGCGCATTTGAGTGCAACCACTCACGCACAGCTCAAACTTCAAGGAGTACATATTAAAACCATGAGGGAGCCCCCCTCTATCCTTGTTCAACTAGCCGTCCCTCACCTAAGAGGGTAACAACAAATGGACTACTTGGATGCTGACGCCTTCATACTGCTCGCACAAAAGCTATACAAGCTTCCTGTACTGCAGTCTTCTACACATGCTGATTTGAGTACACTCATAGCCACAACGAAGCTCACTCACCATTCTCTGTTACATGTACTCTATTACCTTCAGCTCTTGGTTACTCATAAGACTTCACTATACCCATCGAATGCACTGGGTTTCCACACAAGCTCAAGAGAGAAGTTACTACCTGCTCCTCCGAGACGCACTTCAACTGACTTGTTTGAACTATTGGTTGTGCTAATGATGATTTCGAACAAAACAAACGATGACTCGAGCTATACCATGAAGACATGGGAGAACTTGACACCCTTGACCATACCGGTCCTGCGTCAACGTGAGCTCGTTGTATTGAAGAAGATCAACTACAACGTGTTCCTGAAAGAGGATGACCACTATAGATGGAACAACCAACTATATCTCATCGCATTGAAATCATCCATCCTGAAAGCACAGTACACCTTACCACCTGCTTTAACAACACCGGTGTGTCAGGTTTCAACACCATTAATTTCATTATCACCATTGGACGCATTCCCCCTCACACCAAGATCACCATCTTTGGAACTGTCCAATAAGCGCAGAATTCCAGAGCCGTTTGAACCAGAACCGTATAAGAAGGCTCGTTGTACACCACAGCCGATGGTAATCGGGTATATGATGCCATATTTGCCTTTACAACCGCAGCAACAGCTATTGACTCCTATAAGAGGGAACGATGTTGCCAATGAACACCCGCAGGATTGTACATGTTGTGCCTTGACACGGATGACCGATGTTTATCATAGCACTATGAGAGGAGTGAAGCTATAGCAGTGACAACTATCATGGTATACGGTGCGGCTTGCTCTTAGTTGAGGTTGGGATAGAAAGAAGATAACGAATTGACGATTACGATAGGGACTCAGTAAAAGGATACATGGAATCCATCAAGTGCATATTAGGTTTAATGATACGGGATATTACTCACAATTTGTAGTCTCTGAACTGGATTAAACGGAAATACGAGTGTCTGATGTTCTGGATCTATATACGAGAACGTCTAAGTCCCAGTATTTCTACATCGAAGGACCCCGCCCCCCGTTTCATGATTTAATGGCCGGTATTGAGCAACTGTTTACGAGATAGAAGAATGTTTCCTTAGAGAGAAGCATGATAGGAATTTTGATACGTGCTCTTCTGTCAGTACATTGAATATAGCCAACTATCAACGTGTACCGTTATCTTCGCCACAAAAATAGATGTCTTTACAGTGTCCAATCCGAGTTTTGAACAAAGATCTCGACCACTTAGCCTCGCTGAACCATCACGACATTGAAAGTTAAAACGAACGTAAAGATAGTTCGGTCAACATCCTGAAACATAACTGCGAGGCGGAGAGTTCGCCTTTCATTCCCCGGTATATAGGAACTATTCTATAGGCCAGAACCTATTATAGCTAAGCTGACGATTTCCATAGGACCAGACATCCTGCTGAAGCATGCATGTTGGTCAGTTGCAGAAATCCAAACCTTCAAAGAAGATACCTAGCTGAGTGGAAGGGTTGCAGAGCTCTAAAGAAGATATACGATATAAGGTCCTGTGTACCAATATATAATATTATTTGTATCAAATTCCCTCCATACTCTTTTATTACCAAGTAGGAAAAACCTCCACGGGCCGATATGACACTATGTATGCACATAGGAAGCACAGCAAGCCTGCGTATGAATTTGAGCAAGGCGGAAATTCCTTATCCGGTTAAGATCACATATACACTAATCGGGACACTTTCTAAGAACGTGAGTTTTCAGGAAAAATCTGCCAAAAATCTTTGTGTCATTAGGTGGCAAAACGAGTTCTCTGAATTCGCGAAGGATTTGCTGTGGGAGGACTTTGATGGAATGTGGCGCGCGGTTGATACACTTTGACCTCTTCAAGGTTAAGAAAACACAACGACTAACCCATAATACACATGCAATGCACACAGATTCAAGGTCTGAGGAATCTCTGAAACAGATAATCTTGGATACGATATCTCTGCCATCTTCAGTGGACAATAACTTCCATGTGGTGTATTCTCCTGTGAGTGATGCTGAAATGCTATCTTGCGGAGACTGTATATCTGAATCCCTAAGGAAGTTGTTGATAAGGCAAGGTTCTCTGGAGTGCCCTATATGTCATGAAAATGTGCACACCATTGCCCCGGTGCAGCCTTTGAGACATCTCTACAAGATGTTGTTCCAGGATGAAGAATGTGATAAGGCTGATAAGAAGGAAAGTCTGCTATCGCTGTTCTATTCCATTGCCAATACCGTCAATCAAGAAGCTAAGCCACCACAGACATCAAATACAACACAGTCAAAGTCCATGGAGTTCCCTAAGACTAAAATATCCGAAACATCTGTGATGTCAACTTCTTCTTCAAATCTGTCCAAATTGGCATCATTAGCATCATCAAAACCGCTTTCAACTTCTCCAGGCTCTATAACGACCCAAACAAACCATTCTGTGGCAGCGCTGCAGACACCACATGCATCAACACCATCATCTCCTTCCAATATACAAGAGAATAAAGAGTACTTCTTTGTGAAGTGCTTCCCGACTTATAGAAGGCATTATCAATATAGTACACATTCCAAATTCCTCAAGGCCAAATCAAAGACATTTATCCAGAATCGCATATCGCCTGGTGCCAAGTTCTTCGTATTACTCTCACCGAAGAAGTGGGAGGTGTACAAGATCCCAGCAGATCCAACAAAACCTCCAAAATTACACTGTGTTGGGAAGGCATCTGGGGAATATGGTAGAAGTTTCGACAAGCTGGGGAAACCACCGATGAATGAACTGAGAGAGGGGAACTGTTCTTCTCCAGAATTCCTTAGGAAACTTGCTGATTGGGAACACCTCTATTGTTCCATAAGTGATTCGTTGTTGGTCGTATCAGGTACACATGGTATCTTTAGGGTATATGACTTAACTTTCAGAGGACGTCCTGTCTATTTATACGCTTCGAATTTCCCCATAAGATGCATTGATATCTCTCCATCTTCAAAATTGGTTGCATATGGTATCACGGGGAAGGATCGTATTAGTGGTGCAGAACATGCCTTGATCATGATGCATAAGCTAATGTTTAGCGATGATATGTTGTTCAAGGTGGATTCCACGACTGTGAAGTTACCATATAGGGATCCAATTAACAAAGTTTCATTTTCCACCGATTCGAATTACTTGTCATGTTCCACTGCTTTGGAATCGCGGTTTCTAACAGTATTGGTGAAAGATGTTGAACATCCAAAACTTGTGATGAAGTCCTTAAGAACATTGGACACATCATTAGAATCCGAAGGTATAACTGATATCAAGATGTTTGACAATAGTCGATACATGTGTGTTACGTCGGTGGCATTCAACGCGCCGCCGATCATCTTGGATAACAATATCGCACTGACTGGTGGGTTGGAGACTGTGGCACAACCAAGGATGTTGATGAAATTATCAGAAGTTGGTACACAAATACATAAATGTGCCATTTCACCACGGAATGATGCCGTGGCATTCGTGGATAGGAATGGATCTGTGTATCTTATGAATTCCACCAAGATGGATCAGGACAACAAGAGACTATTCATTGTGGATCAAGTGAGTCATGCATTCAGGGAGAGAGAATCTGCAAGTGTGGTGTTTAGTGAGGATGGTCATCGGTTATATCTAGTGGATAGAAAAGGTGTGTTATACGTCAATGATTTCGCTGCTGGCTTACCAAAAGATCCAGATATTACGAGATGTAAACTGTTGGAAAGCTAATAAATGTGCATATTTAAGGAATACAAAGTATATTACTGTAAAGTGAATTGAAGGAAGGAGTGAAAGTATATCTCTCGCGTATCAAACGCTCTGTAGAAAAAAAAAAGAGACATATTAATTAAACCAATAGATTGGAAATATTCATCACGTTCTTCTCACCATCGGCCGATCCTGCGTTCTCCGGTTTACTAGTGCCGTTTGAATCCTGTGATGATTGGAAGGAGAAGGAAGAAGTGGATGCTATTGCCGATGGTGGCGGTAGTTTCACCGGGTCTCTATTGAAGGAGAATTCCTTCTTGAACATTGTAGGTTCTTGCTGAGTTGGTACCGATTCTCGTAATGGTTGTAACGACTGTAGTTGCGGCATTTGCTGTGGTTGCTGTGGTTGCTGTAGTTGTATTGATGAGATTGGAGTCAGCGGCATCAATCCTAATGGCATGGGACCTCCGTGCGTCGTTGAGAAGTTTGGCGAGAGATAAGTGGATGAATAAGAAGGTCTCTTTGCCATATGATTTGGAAACAGTTCATGGGCCAATGAAGAACGACGAGATGTAGCACTTGAATTAACATTGTTATAATCCGAGATAGAGCTGTTTCTTGAACCAGCACGCGAATAGCCAGAGAATGGTGACGACGAACCAGTGGTGGTGAGGATGGTCTGGGCTGAATGGCGACGAGCAGGCGGGTTGTGTTCATCCAAGAGCCTCTTGACACCTGGCTGGTGGATGAACACCTCCTGGGAGATACTTCCAGCCCGTGATATCGGAGGGAGCATCTGCTGTTGCAGACCTTGTGGTACTTGTGCTGGGCCTTCAAAGATTCCGGTGTTGAAAGCAGGCCTGTAGAACTGTTGTGGGTGGCTCAGGGGTTGAACTTCCCTGTGCATATCTTGTAGCACAGCGTGTGACGAGGCACGTCTTCGTCTGTTGGCACCACCGTTCCACCAGTTCTTGATGGCATTATCTGAACGGCCATTCAGATGACGAGCAATTTCAGCCCAACGCTTACCGTACTTGGCAACGAGCTCCTCAATCAACTGTCCCTCTTCCGCTGTGATTGGATTACGATTCAGCGATGGTTTCAAATTCTGATGGTATCTTTCTCTGCACTGTTTTGGTGTACGTGAACCAAGGCTCTGCGAGATACGTACCCAGTTAGAGGGTCCATATAGCTGGATAGCCTCTAGGAGTTTTCTGTCCTCTTCCGGGGACCACGGTCCTCTGCGGATGGTGGTGATATCGTCCTTGAATGGAGGCATCTGTGTGGTGACACTTGGTTGGTTGCTCATTGTATTAGCGTGGGCGGGTAAAGTGATAGTGCGGACACTTCGATAAGCTTGTCACTCTCTTTTGTTGTGTCTCACCTTGGACGTCTGATCTTGAATCCTGAGATAAAACAAGCACGAAAGCGTATAAAGATGTAAAGCTATAAGATCCTCAGAGTGGTAATAATTTCTCACGGAGTCTCCTGTTTACGAAACCCCTTCCTGGTCTTTCAGGTTCGTCTCCGTTGAGGTTTTTAAATTGAACCAATTTTAAGTTTCCCACTTGGAGACCCAAAACCGCAAATGTGACGGGGGGGCGCGAGCGACGTTGCGAGCGCCGTTGGCCGTTGCAGGATGAAATTCTAGGAAGAAACGGCAGTCAACTGGGGAGGTAAAGTTCAAGCTCAATACTACTTGTATGGTGTGTTAATTGCTAAACTGACCTACATTTATGATATTTTAGAGACACTAAGGCTAACATCCCGAACGGTTCTCCCATGCACAACGGTCTGGCGTGGAACCACCGGAAACCAACATAGCGAACCTTTGAAATCGCTAGGGGTCTACAACCATAAATAATACCAATGCAAACGTGTATCGCCGATCCCGTCGGTGTGAATGTAGCTTATATCAATGAGAAGACTTACCAAGTGATTCCCATTTCAAGTTATATCTGCCCTCTGGCACTTCATAGTTCTCAATCAGATCTAGCACCTCTTGAACATTGGTACCGACTCTGATGATCTCTCCGTTTTTCTCACTGATGAATCCAGACTTGATAGAACTCTTAATGAATTCCAAGAGACCATCATAAAACCCATTCACGTTATAAAAGATGATAGGCTTATTGTGAATTCCCAATTGACTCCACGTGATCACCTCCATCACTTCCTCTAAAGTACCATACCCACCAGGCAATGCAATGAAGGCATCAGCCTCGAGCCCCATCATACGCTTACGTGTGTGCATATCTGGCACAATGGTAGTCTTACCATATTCATTACTGATCGGGGTCAATCCCTTGTGGTTATCAACAGAAGCTTTCAACTTCTCATTGAAGGCTTCGACATCATCAGAGCGCTCTTTGGAGACAAGGGCATCCGGGATGATTCCATGGACATACCCATTGTTATCAGAACAGCCTTTGGCAACGGCGCCCATCAATCCAGTAGTACCACCACCATAAACCAACCCCCAGTTCTTCAATGCCAATGCTTTACCCAGTGAAGATGCCTGCTCAGCGAATTGAACATCGTTACCAAACGACGAACCACAGAAGACACAGATAATCTTGTCGCTTGTCATTGTGTTATATATCAAACGTCTCTTTTCTCTCAGATTAATTTTTGACAGACCAACAGCGCTCTTATCGGTATTTATAGTGCTTTATCGAGACTTCAATTGTTATCTTATCGTTTGGTTTGGTTGGTTTCGATATTGTTGTGCAGTGGCAAAGAAGCGCCGGCGGAACGAGGTGATAGACCGGCGGACGGTAGGGTGATCCGTAGGAATCTGTATTACATAATGATTTCTCACATATTGACATAATGATTATATAAGTTTTTCTATTACATAATTCTCCTTATACCTGTGACGTAATCAGATGCCCTCCTGATCACCGCCTGCGCACATAACACGCATAAACACAAAACCACCAAGGTTGATTTGGGAGACCAGTCAATCCATGGAGGAATTTGCAGCACTGGGTTCAAGTCCGGATTCTTTAAGAGGCGAGAAGAGTTGATTGAGAGAGGTATTGAATACTGTTCAAGAGATATTCGCCGCCGTTGTTTGAAGAGTTGAAGCTATCAGTTGCCGGCACATACGACTATTCCACTTACCACACTCTAATACTGCCCGCTCTTGGCCAGGGTATACGTTCCAAAGATCACTGACATGGTTGATCTACAAGACCTGGAGAAGGACCTATCCAAGTACTCTATGGAGGATGACCTGTTTCTATCCGATTACAGCGCTGCAGTGACGCCCTCACTATCTGCTAGCTCTTTTACACCAGAGGGTGAGCTCTCAGGTACTTCACTGGACGGATCACACGGTGTCAGAGAACAGATGAGCCCAAATGGTCTTATCCACGGTCACATACACAACTTTGAAAACTTTACATACATCCATGGTCATATCCATACCAATGACGCAGATTGTCCCATGGGAATATCTCAGAAAGCACAGAGAAGACGTTCATCACACCACAGACACAATAACGATTCTCATTCATTGCAGTTCTCCGAGTGTCAGCATTTTGAGTTCTTGAATTGTCATGATGCTCCAGCAAACCAAGCCATAGACGAATCCCTGGTGTGTGATGTCCATGAGAATTGTAAGCCTAAGATAGTCGAGGTGTGCTGTGATACTGATCATGATAAAGGTGTACCATTTAAGTCAAGTACAGTGCTGACAAACCATGATCCTTCTCTTCAAAACCAAAAGGAACAAGAGACGAAAGAGTTTGATTTTGAGAACGTTCTTAGAGAGTGTGGACTAGGGGAGTGTATTGATGTCAAGTGCGATTTGGATACTTGTGATATAGATGAGCTGTACTGTAAATACTGTGAAAACGTGGATGATTTGCCTGGTCTAAAAAATGAGTTGATGGAACTACAAGATCAACAGCCTCAAGAAACAGAAGAACTACAGCCACAACAGCCACAACAGCCACAGAAAAGACAAAGAGATGACGAAGAGAAGAGCACCGTGCTTCATCACTTACATCATCACCATCATCATCAGCACCCTGAAAACCACCATCATCATCATATCCAACTCCATGACCATCAACAGAAGAAGATAAAGGGCAATGATGGCTCAGAGCTCATAAATTTTGAATGGAATTTCAAGAATCAACGGACAAAATGTGAATGGGAGAACTGTTCTACACTATTAGATAACTCACTGGAGTTACAGAATCATATAGTGGAGACGCATCTGTTACAAGAGTACCCAGGTCTGAATCCTCAAAGTTTGGACATTGGGTATGAGTGCGAATGGAAGAATTGCGATTACTCAGGGTTTGATTTGTTTTCTCTAATGAATCACATCAATGCTACACACGGTGTTCAAAGTTCAATCCCTATGAGGCAGTTGAATGAAGTGAAGGATACAGAGTTCCCGACACCCTCAGAAGAGATACAGAGGAGTAGGAAACCGCGCCGTGGTCGTCAAGTGCAAAAGGAAGAGGAACAAACCATCTGTAAATGGCTATGTATGTCTGATGATGGTGCAACACAGGAATGCAGTAAAAAATTTGCCTCAGCTTCAGAACTCACAGACCACTTAATCAATTATCACGTCGGGGCAGGGAAATCAGAATATACTTGTTTATGGAATGGCTGTGATAGAAACCATAGGAATTTCAACCAGAGGCAAAAGATCATAAGACATTTGCACGTCCATACCAGATATAAACCTTTTAAATGTGATGTCTGTGGTCATTCTTTCGCAGTGGAGTCCATGTTGGAACAACATATGAGGACACATTCAGGCGAAAAACCATATGAGTGTAAAGAATGTGGGAAACATTTCGCCACAAGCTCTTCTTTGTCTATACACATGAGAACACATACTGGTGAGAAACCCTTGGTGTGTAAATATCCTGGTTGTGGCAAGAGGTTTAGCGAGAGTTCCAACCTGACAAAGCATATGAAGACTCATGAAAAAACGTACAAGTGTGATTGTTGTTCAAAGAGTTTCGGTAAGGAGAGGCAATTGGAAAGCCATATGGCTAGGTACCATAATATGTGAATCACTTACGACTATTTGTTCGCATTGATTGTAGGCATAGAAAAAGTAAATCGTATAGAATTCAGGAACTAGAGTTCACTTTGGCGGTCATCTGGGCCTGTTTGACCAAATTTGGTGGTGCATCCATAGCATCCAACATGAGCTCGATCAATCTGATCTTATCATTCTTAGCAAAATCAGCACAACGGAACAAAGTATCCAACTCACCCACAGTGGTGACTTGAAGGGCTTCGTACTCCCTTGCTCCAAATGTAGGTAATAGCTTCAAATGATTCCATGGTTGGATACTGTTATAACCAGCACATTCACCATGTATCAATTTTTCAATTGTGTAACCATTGTTGTTCAGGACAAAGAGATATGGTTTCAACTTGTGTCTAACCATAGTGGATATCGCCTGAACTGTCAATTGCAAAGATCCATCTCCTACAAAGAGGATGACACGTCTATCTGGATCCAATTCTTGTGATGCGGCAACTGCGCCGGCACAAGCACCAACTGAATACCCGATGGATCCCCACAACACTTGTGAGATACCAAGAGTGTTGGTTGGATATGTTGTTTCAACGATACCAAAGGCAGAAGTTCCAGTCTCAGAGATGACGATGTCTCCTTCCTGTAACCAATTGGATAGATTTGTCCAGAGCCATGATTGTGTCAATTTATCCAATGGTTCAGCCTTCACGGGAGAGGATTTCTCGGGAACTGGAACAGGCGTGTAATTCTTAAGATGAGTTGAAACGTGCTTGACCAGTTCTTGTAAAACAAATTTGAATCCGACATCTTGATAGATGGCACTCTTAATCCTAATATAATCGGAATGGAACTCAACAACGTTCCTAGTCTGGTAGGAGTAGGAGAAAGAACCAGTGTTAAAGTCAGATAGGATTGCGCCGATGGAAAGGATCAAATCTGCGGATTCCACAGCCTTTTTCACGTTAGGCTTGGATAAGTTTCCGACATATACACCTCCAAACCTTGGATTTTGTTCATCAACAACACCTTTCCCCATTGGAGTCACAAAAGCCGGGAATTGAGTAACATCAATGAAAGCAGCGGTCTCTTGTTTGACACCGTGACGAGAGGCACAAGCGTCAACAAGGATCACCGGGTTTTCAGCCATTTCGATCATCTCACAGAGAGTCTCGATAACTTCAGCTTGGGCCCCTGGATCATTTGGTTGTAAAAAAAGGTCAATTGGTGTATCCAGTAGTGAAATGTCGACTCTTTCTTCGACGAAGTTAGTAGGCAAGCCTATGTAGACTGGCTTTTGATGGATATAGGCTGCTCTGATACAACGATCAATCTCAGCAGGGGCCTTGGCGATATCATCGATCCATGCGGTAGTGTTGGAAATGCTTGAAGACATTCTGTAAAAGACAGTGAAGTCACCATTACCCAACGTGTGGTGCAATAAGAGTTGCTTAGACTGGGAAGCAGTGGAGGCCACACCAACGATATGGATCACACCAACATGTTCAGCATATGCACCAGCAATACCATTCAGAGCGGACAATTCACCAACGCCAAAAGTCGTAATAATAGCACCTAGTCCTTTCACCCTGGCATAACCATCAGCAGCATATGCGGCATTGAGTTCATTAGTATCACCAGCCCATTTCATGCCTTCCACTTCATAGATGTGATCAAGAAGACTCAGGTTGAAGTCTCCTGGGAGGCCAAAGACCGTTGTGACTTGGACCTGTTTGAGTCTCTGGAAAAGGAACTGCCCCAGCGTTATTGTAGACATTTTTGGTTGTTCTTCTTGCTGTCTTTATGGGTCAATGTGTACATCGAGCCCTTCTTTTATAGCAATTGCTGTCAAGGTTTACGGGGAGATCCTGCAGCAACCTGGAGCAGCGAGCGCCGCGGTCGATGGAAGCGATAAGGATGGAAACAATAGGCTGACAGACGAGGGTAAGCGCAGAAACACACAATATATAAGGACATCAAATCAACTATATACAGCTTTATACAATCATACAAAATACCTCTCAAACAGCTCACCACAGGGCACGGTAGCCTTGAGCCTGGTGCACAGGAGGAAGACACCACTGAACTTTCTATGAAGCGAGTAGGTCTCCTCTGGCGGAGGTGTGAGTCTCTCACTGAGCATGAGTCCGACTTTGGCCTTCACACGGGTGGTGACATCCTGTTGGGAGAAATCATACTGTTCTTCCTTGAACGGTTCCCCAAGCACAATGACAGATTCGACATGTGCATCAACCATCTCCTTGGATTCATGGCCTGTCAAGTACCCAAGCTTCTTTGAGTATCGCGCAACAACCTCAGCTTCATCACGCACAGCAGCTTGGAAACACGCAACATAGTTCTCTATAAATTCATTACCAAAGGCCCTTGAGGCACCGAAATCCAGTAGCTCAATCTTTTTGGTTTGCTCGTTGTAAAGGAAATTGGCCCAGTTTGGGTCAGTCTGCATGAATTTGAACTGTGCAATCTCCTGCAGACATAGTCTCATCACATTAGTAGCCAGCCAATCTCTTGTGCCTTGGTCCCATTCGCCACGTGTGATTTCCAACCCTTCTAGATAATCCATGGTGATGACGCTATCTGTCGTCAAATAGTCATACACCTTCGGGACTTCAAAAACAGGATCATCTTTCAATAATTCGCCAAATCTCTTGATACTTTTGGCTTCTCTAAGGAAATCACATTCCCATTTCAACTCTGTTCTTGCATTGGCGATGGACTTATCAGCATACATTCCTCTTGGAAGTAGACTTGAAGCTGAAAGAAGCATCAATAAGCTGTCCATATCGGAATCAATCGAGTCCTTTACACCTGGGTATTGCACCTTGACTGCAACCTTGGTACCATTTTTCAATATGGCACTATGGACTTGCGATATAGATGCAGAAGCGATAGGGACTTCATCGAATTGTTGGAATTGTGATTTCCAATGCTCACCGAAATTCTGTTTCATAATACGGTGCAGTTGACGAGGAGGCATGAAATAACCTTGATTTTGTACGGATTTGAGTAGATTGGAGATCTCTGGGGGTAAAAAAGATTCATCCTGGATGGACATCATCTGGCCAACTTTCAGAGCTGCGCCTCTCATCTTTCTCAACTTGTCACCCAAAAGAGAAACGTTTCTCGATGAGAGGGCAATGTTCTTCAATGAAGGTTTCTGACCTTTCGCCACAGCCTTGATCCCATCAGATGCAGCGTTTAGCCCCATGGAGGTAGCTAAGTGACCGTAGTGAAATAGACGTTGGAGTTTTGACGACGGGATCTCAGCATAACGTGATTCATCCTGTGGGTCGATAGGGACAGCTTCTTTCTTCTCCTTGGTGGACGTGGAGTAGCGCCTTTTACCGAGGGAGTTCACTGGCCTGGGCTTAGAGGAATGACCTTGGGATCTAATATCCTGCGAACGTTGTTGGAGCTCGTCAAACATCTCATCGTGAATTCTGCACTGTTTTGTAAGTGTCGATGTCTTGTAGAACTGGTTCACTTCGTTGGCAGCCAATTGGATGGAGCCCTTGGTGACACGCGCAGCCGAACGAGCAATGGTGAGTATTTCGAAAAGAACCTCTCTTGAGAGCATTGCTGGAGTCCCTTATTCCTTGCTTTGTTCCTGCTCTGTTCTTTGTTGTAGTTCAACTGTTTTTATGCCTGGAAGTCCTCTCACTTTCTGCCATTCCCAAACGGGCGCACAAATTTTTACCTCATCGCAAAATTTACGCAGAAATCTTTTTAACAGCAGAAAACAACAACAGACGGGAAAATCAATGGGCGAGGACAGACCAAAGAAGAAGTCCAAGATCGTGGACACCTCTGTTGCGGAGAAGGTTGCGGAGAAAGCTGAGGAGGAGCTGAAAAGACACCCTCACCCACAGGAACAGGAGCACCTGCAATTCCATAACGCTGGTGAGTTTGATGGGTTCATTCCACATGCAACCACCGCAGCACAGGCTGAAAAGCTCGAAGATGGCCAGATGAACCCATTTACAGGTGAGCAGTTCTCACAGAAGTACTGTGATATCCTGAAAGCGCGCCGTGATTTGCCAGTGCACGCCCAAAGAGCCGAGTTTCTCAAGATCTTCCAATCTACACAGATTATGGTGTTTGTCGGTGAAACAGGTTCCGGTAAGACTACGCAGATCCCTCAATTTGTGCTCTATGACGACCTACCACACTTGAAAGGGACCCAGGTCGCATGTACACAACCTCGTCGTGTTGCTGCAATGTCCGTTGCTGCGAGAGTTGCAGATGAGATGGATGTCACACTCGGTGAAGAGGTCGGTTACAACATTAGATTTGAGAACAGAACCTCCAACAAGACTATCTTGAAGTATATGACCGATGGTATGCTCCTGAGGGAAGCCATGGAGGACCACGATTTGAAACGTTACTCTGTGATCATCTTGGATGAAGCGCACGAACGTACGTTGGCCACTGATATCTTGATGGGTCTCCTAAAACAGATTACACAGAGAAGACCGGACCTGAAGCTCATAATCATGTCTGCTACGTTGGATGCCCTTAAATTCCAGAAATACTTCAACGAGGCCCCATTATTGGCAGTCCCTGGTAGAACGCATCCGGTTGACATCTATTATACACCAGAGTATCAAAAAGACTATTTGGATTCCGCAATGCGTACCGTGTTGCAGATTCATGCCACCGAAGGTGAAGGTGACATCTTGCTATTCTTGACTGGTGAAGAAGAGATCGAAGACGCGTGCAGGAAGATCTCACTGGAGGCCGATGAGATGATTAGAGAACAAGGATGTGGCCCATTAGCGGTGTATCCGTTATACGGTTCCTTACCACCTCATCAACAACAGAAAATTTTCGAACCTGCTCCAGAGTCCTTCAATGGCCGTCCAGGCAGAAAGGTTATCATTTCCACGAACATTGCTGAAACTTCTTTGACCATTGATGGTATCGTGTATGTGGTTGACCCAGGGTTCTCTAAACAGAAAGTGTACAATCCACGTATCAGAGTGGAATCCCTCCTGGTGTCACCAATCTCTAAGGCCTCTGCACAACAGAGGGCTGGTCGTGCCGGTCGTACTAGACCCGGTAAATGTTTCAGATTATATACGAAAGAAGCATACCAAAAGGAGTTGATTGAGGCCACCTACCCGGAAATCTTGAGATGTAATTTGGCTTCAGTGGTCCTATTATTGAAGAAGGTTGGTGTGGATGATTTGGTCCATTTCGATTTCATGGACCCACCTGCACCAGAGACGATGATGAGGGCTTTGGAGGAGTTGAACTACTTGGCGGTGTTGGATGATGAAGGTGAACTCACTGCATTGGGTCGTATGGCTTCAAATTTCCCATTGGACCCATTGCTGGCTGTCATGCTCATCGGCTCTGCCGATCACAAGGTCTCTGAAGAGATCTTGACCATCGTCAGTATGCTCAACGTTCCAAATGCCTTTGTCAGACCTGCCAGTGCTCGTAAATTTGCGGATGAGGCCAAGTTGCGATTTGCCGATCAAAGTGGTGATTTTGTTACGCTTTTGAACGTTTATAACGAGTTTCTCGATGCAAAGGAACAAGGAGGTTTGCAATCGTGGTGTCGTGACAATTTTGTGTCTTATAGAACGTTGAATCAAGCTGTGAATATCAGAAAGCAACTCTCGAGATTAATGGAGACGTATGACATCCCGTTGGTGTCAACTTCACAAGATGAATCTAAATTCAATAAGCGTATGACTCGGGCTCTCTTGTGTGGGTTCTTCATGCAGGTTGCAATCAAGGCCGGCAAAGGTTATAGAACTGTCGATGGACAAGATGTTCTTGTGCATCCATCTACGGTTTTACCGCTGAACCCTGAGTTCTTGTTGTACAATGAACTTGTTCTTACATCTAAGACCTATGTGAGAACTGTCCATGCTGTGAAGGGTGACGAATTGAAGAAGTACGATTTCTTCAGCGATTACAAATTTTAGATGCTGAGAATAGACGTATATGCAAATGTCAAATGTCCAAGGGATGTAGAAGTCTTATATAGATGGAACCACGTCGTGACCAGTGGGATTCACACTTCAAAGGGGCCAAGACCTAAAAGAGAGACAGGCGTTGCAAAGCTTCACTGGCAGGGCCCAGGCGGACAGGGACGCAACAAGCGGTTAACCTAATTATCACGATCATGAGATTAATGATTCGGCGTCAGCTTCTGGAGGGCATTGATAGGACATAGTAGAACAATTCGTACAGTCTCAAGTATAGCCTCAATCTCTCAATCGACTCGTTAGGCGTCACCAGACCCTCCCCAAAAATAAAAGTCCCATGGGCCATGGGACCTTGGCCAGGGTGATCACCCCATCGAGTGACAGAAAAAAGGAAAAAGCATGGCGGGATTTTGCTGCGCCTACCAGGGCGAGGGGGCGCACAACGCGGCGGGACCGATAGAAAACTCCCCTGTATAAATGAATTGCCTTTAAACCCAAACAACAAAGAGAACACTGCATCCACAGCGGCTACGTTCTGAGGATAGGTACACACGGCGGTTATTTCTCTACTGAGAGAAGCACTTGACATTACCAAGCTTCCAGCCCGTGAATGAGAACTAGACGCCGGCTGTCGAAGCCGCAGCGGCCGTCACCGCTGGCGGCTCACGATGAGAATAACAAGATACAGGAGAGAGAGAGATCTATAGACGGCAAGAGATCATCGGTGACACCGTCAGTAGATGTGGTAGAGAATAATGAAATAGGTGATGGTGAACAGGACTTATTAGCAGAATCGAGCGAGGATCTAGAGCACAACTTGAACTCAGGGCACGGGGAGCCTCTAAAATCTTCAGAAGAGGAGGATGAAGACTATCCTAAATCCAATCAGATGCCTCCACAGCTCATGGAGAAGCTCAGCACATTCCCACTGTTCAGAAATGCTCCTCCAGCGTTCCATAAGGCTATAGCAGGGAGGCTGAAACTTATGACCCATCATGCACAAGAGTACATTGTGAAATTCGGTGAACCAGCAAAGGCTATGTATTGGATACTAAGAGGGTCTGTGGCAGTTACATCTCCAGATGGTGAAGCAGTGCACGCTGAACTCGTCGCAGGCCAGTTTTTCGGTGAGATAGGTATCCTATTCAACAGACCAAGAACTGCAACAGTGATTGCAAGAACGAAGGTTCTTCTAGGAGTGTTGACCGCTGAAAATTTTAACGCTGTGTTACCAGATTTTCCTGCTGTGGAGAGGATGATACGGGATGAGGCACAAGAGAGACTGTCTATGCAGGATAAGAGAAAACGTAATGGTATTCCAAACATCCTCAGTGCTTCTGCGCTACTGCTATTAGCGAAACAGGACGTTGACACAAGAGCATCTGCAGTAGCATCTGCAACATCGACGCTCCCAGGGCCTTCAGTGCCACCCATGGTGAAGTCCCCTTCACCAGCTGCGTCAGGAATAAGATCTGATATCCTTTCATTACCATCTTCATTATCGGACACAGACATAGAGGGGCAACCAATGAGGAAATTGCCACAGATGCATGATAATGTGGATCACTCAATCCCTACCAGAGATTTCTTGAGAAGCTTACCCATGTTTACGTTGTTATCCTCCAATATCATCCACGAATTGGTGTTGGGGGTGGAGCCAAAGAGATTTGATCCATTTGAATACATCGTACGCAAAGGCGAACTAGGCAGAGATATTTATTTTATTGTCAATGGTGAAGTTGAGGTTCTTGAATCAAAGAGAATCTCATTGTCCACTTCTGAGGGTAACAGAGATAAGAAGGTTGATAGTGTATTGGGAAGACTCGGACCAGGTCAATACTTTGGTGAAATGGCCTTTTTACAATCGTTATCAAACACAAAAAAGAAGATTGAGAGAAGTGCAGATATAAGATCCGTGACGACAGTGGATGTCCTTATCGTGACGGGTGATCAGTTGGAAAGTTTATACTCGAGATATCCAAGAATATGTGATGAAATGCACGAGACTGCAACAAGAAGAATCAAGGAGAACAAATATCATGAAGTTGAAGAGCGCGAGCTGCAAGAGAGTCCATTTGGTAAATGGAGAGGATTCCAGTCACCTGTTTTGCCTGCTACACTGAGCCGGACGAATAGCAGCGTTATCAGCAGTGAACTAGTGGATTACCCTGACCGTTCTCATCGTCCGACATCACCTTTTTCGGACGTACCAGATTCTTCTGGAACTTTCTCTGGGTTGAATTCATCAAGCTCTGTGGCTACAACTCTGAACGAGGACGCCAAGTTCTCGTTCCCTCGTAAGAGATCCATTGCACAGACTTCCCCTGGCCATTCACCAAGGATCTTACCTCAGATCCAACCTTTGACAATGAACGTTCCACCCTTGAACCCCGTATTACCACCAGTGAACTCATTCCCATCCGCTCTGAAGACTCCACAGCCGTTTCAGTATATGAATCATGCAAAAAGACTGAGACTGGCTAGTATATCTGGTCGTCGTCGTTCCTCTGTTCTGAGTACTGGTGTCTTACCCGATCGTGTTCTTTTGAAGATTTTCTCTCTGTTGAGTTTGCCGGAGCTAATGAAACTGAGACAGATCTGTCGCAGATGGAGACAGTTGTTATATGTTGCTCCTGGGTTTTTCGAGCATTTGGACTTGAGACCATATAACACTTCAATTGATGACAAAGCTCTAATTCAGATCACAGATTTTGTTGGGTCAAGGCCGAAATATATCGACATCTCTAATTGTTTTCATGTTACAGATGTTGGATTGTGTTATATGGTGAACGAGATTGGTATGAGTGGATCGATAGAAGTGATTAAGATGAGCTCCGTATGGGAAGTGAGTGCAATGGCTATCATGGATATCGCAGTTCCAAGCGTTGGACATCACATTGAAGAATTGGACTTATCAAATTGCCGAAAAGTTCGTGATGATGTCATTGAGAGAATCATTGGATGGAAGAGACATCAGAGTACTGTTGCTTTGAATGAGGATGTCATTCCTGGGATGGAAGAGTTTGATGCACCAGAAATATCTGCTGGGTGTTCGAACTTGAAGAGATTGAACTTGGGTTATTGCAAGCATTTGACCGACAGATCGATGTATCACATTGCACTTCATTCCAGTGATAGATTGGAAGCATTGGATATTACTCGTTGTACCACTATAACGGATGCAGGATTCGCGTACTGGGCATATCAACCCTTTCCAAATTTGAAGAAGTTAAAGATGAGTGATTGTACGTTCTTGTCAGATAAGTCTATTGTGGCCATTGCCAGTTCAGCACAAAATCTTGAGGTTTTGGATCTGAGTTTCTGTTGTGCATTGACCGATGTGTCTATCGAAGTGCTTTGTCTTGGTTGTCCAAAATTGAAATATTTGGACCTTTCCTTTTGTGGATCTGCTATCTCTGACTCTACGCTTCTGGCAATTTCGATCCATTTGCGAAATTTGAGAACACTCGTTGTGAAAGGATGTGTGAGGGTCACCAGAGCTGGTGTTGATGCCTTGTTATCTAATTCTGTTAGTTTGAGATACTTGGATATTTCTCAATGTCGGAATGCTCATTTCTACAGGGACTCATCCCCAGCTGCAGCTATCCAACCAACTCCAGGGTCCAGATCAGCTTTCGTTAGTACTGCACATGGAAACATTGTTGAGATTGTCATTTAGAGAGATGATTATAACTTGTGATGAAGTATATTTTTGAATGATTTAATGAATTAATGACTGAATGTTTTATTGACTGTCCAATTTCTACAAAGAGCTCCAAAAAAGATCTAAGATTAACTAGGGTAAATGATAGAAAAAGAACAATTAATAGACGGAGATATAGTTGTCTATACGCTCCTTTTGGTTCTGTGCGATACATTCCGCGATCCATGTGATGTTTCTCACCTCTTGCTCTTTCGATTTTATCCAAGCCCAGATGGTTGAGATGGAGAACTGTTGAGTGAAAGCGTCTCTACACAACTCCATCTCCAACTGATAGAAATGGTCCTCCAGAGTCTTACCACCGACGTTATCAAAGAAGAATTTGTACTCGTACACGTTTTCGACAATACCTCTTATCTGCTCATAATCCTCTGCCTTTGCTAAGTGGACTGTGCCCGATGGATACAGCCTACCAAAACTTGGAAGGATGTTCTCCTTCTCACCAGGACTCAAGCCCGAATTGATAGAGTTGAGGGAAATGTTGATGGCACGCTTATCAGCTTCGAACTGTAAGAGACCCTTCATAACAGTAGCTGCTGGTTCAGGTTGGGAGGCGCAGAATTGGTAGAAATCCTCCAAGTAGGCTTTGTATAGCTTATTTCTGATAATTTCAATGTTGAGGTCATCCAAATCCTCAGCAGTCAAGCAATCTTTGAAATAAGGTGCCAATGGAGTATCAACGAGGACCGTTTGATAAAGAGAGTCAATATCTGTAGCGACGCTCAAAGTTGGAAGCGTTTCGAACCAACCCAATGGATGACATCTATCCAATATTTCAGCTTTATCTCTATCATGGACAGTTCCTGTGATCATGAGCGCCACGTTGTCAATCATGTAGCCATAAGTGATATAATCCATGAATTGGGCCAATGGCTGAACTGACTGGTCACGAATATATTGGAACTCGGCATACAACTTTTCAGAGGCCTTTGATTGGATCTGTGAGGTGGCCAATGGAGAAGGCACATTGGCGAGAAAGTTACCGTAGTCTGTGGAAGATAGTTGAAGCTTCAAGTCATCGAGGGTCTCGCACTGTGTGAGGTTGATGTACTGGTTGCCAGTCAATAGCCCATTTCTGTAGCCACGCACCACACCTTCGATGAAACCGCTGTGTTGCCTCGTTAGTATATCCCCTTGGACACGTTGTAAGGTGTGCTGGTTACTCACTTGTCAATATTGAAAAACACGCCCTCCATCTTGGTATTCGTAAAGGGAGATCAGATGTATCGTGGAGAGAGCAGAAAGATCACGCACAAAGAAACAAACCAGCTGTTCCCACAGGCCGTCGAAGGTGTTTTATCAGCGTGAAATGGCTGCTCCTTCACCCTGCGGAAATTCGCGAAGGAATTGGCGAAAGTGTGTGGAAAACCGGTGCGGGCCGCGTCGGGGACACTTTAACACAACATTGATAGTGTTCACATGGTGTTCTGAAAGGTGCGACAGAGAGGGTCACAAGATATAGGATGACTGAGACCATTGACTGGTTGGCACTTGGTGTGCTGCTGAAGGAGCTATCAAAGGACCTCCCTGAGCAGGCGTTGACTTTGCTGGAGAAGGAGGAACTGCGTGATGAGATGCTGAAGTACCTGAACAACATCAGCTCTATCGAATCCAAGGAGTACTTGTCTTCGGTGCCTCCTACGCCTGCTGCTGGCGATTTTTCACTGGAGGAGAGAACCCTGGTGCAGGACATTGCTGAACTGGAGGCTCACCAGAGATCTATCGATACGAAGTTAAAATATCTCATTGTACAGTCGCACGGATCTATTGTACAGACGAAGACTCAATTGACAGAGGCAGAGGAATTGTTCAATCACCAATTCAATACGATATTCAAGTCCGTATGGAGAACTTTCAACGAGGATGATCTCGAGGATGTGAAGGAGCCTCAAGATCAGGAATTGCAAGAATTAGAAGCGGATCTGGATCCAGATGACAAAGACGCTACGTTCCAGTCGGTGATTTCAAGTATCAAGCAACTGATAGCAAGGGACGATGTGCATAACAAGAACCTATCCATAGTCCTCGAGAACATGGATCAGATCATCAATATCTTGGAACTGCCATCTCTAACTGGAGCGTGTATCAAGGCTGGTTATTACTCTGAAGCGTTGGAGATCAGTTCGTACACTAGAAGACTGGCTATCAGATTCCCCAAGAGCGACCTGATTAGGGAGGTGGAAACAGGTATCAAATTGGAAATGTCGCATATGCTGACTGGCCTGATAAGACTATTGAGAACCAACTTGAAACAGTCATCTATTATAAAGATTTTGTCATATCTGAGAAGAATCCCACCTTTCAGTCAAATAGATGATTCAGATGCACAACTAAAGAGGATATTGTTGCATTCGAGATATCAATTCATCAAGTTGGAGTTGGATTCATTGACACCGTTGAAAGATAGTGGATTCCACGAGAAGTATTTGAAGAGAAGTATCGAGGTGATCAGAGAACATGGATTTGGTTCCATCATGACCTTTAAGAATGTGTTTCCTGGGGTGGATGACACTGAATTGGGTCCCGTGGACATTGTCGTGGAAGCTCAGTCAGGCGAAGAGAATCAGAAAGAGGAGCTAAAAGATAAGACTGAGGACGGAACAGACGGTCTTGTTGAAGATGAATTAGAGGAGGGTGAGACAAACGAGGAGCAAGGAGAGATCAGCGAGACAGTTACAGAAGATGGGAGTGACGGCAATATCCAGGAGACTCTGGAAGAGTCTACAGAAACCATCACATCATTCATCAGACCAGCCGAACAGAAAGAACATTCCAACCTCCTGCTGTTTGAGTTTGTTATACATTTCCTACAAGAGCTCATCAAAGCGTTGGAGTTGTCGCTTACCAAGATCGATGAGAAGTCCACCCTTGACGGTCTTTACTTACAGCTCATCTATTGTGCACAATCGTTGGGGAGAATCGATCCAAACTTTAGCGATGCCATGGCTGCGATGTTGCTCAACGCCCGGGATGATTCGCAGTTCTTGGTGGACCGCAAAGCCTGGGTGCATGCTGTGGCAAAGCAGAAGCAGCTGGCACAATCGCTGAGTAAATAGCTTTAGTATACAACCGTTTATCACGCTACACTATAGATACCTGCAGAATGAAACAGCTATTCTTACCTGCCTCCTTCTGCAACACCTGCTGCACTCGAATTTCAGTTTGCGCAACAGCGGCTTTTCGTTGCTTCACCAAATCAAAACGGAATCCACAACAAAACCCTGACTACTTCTCACGTTTGCTGTTCAAATTAAGCCATTGTCCTGTGGCAATGATATATGTGAGTGGACTCAGGATACTGCCTTCTGTGCCTTTGGAAACTAACAACTTAGGACACAGCGGTGCCTACGGGCGAGGTACAGCAATCAGGTACCGATGTCACAGCCGATGTGAGCGCTACGCAAGTGAGAAGCAATGTCAATGAGTCCAGCAGTGACGCTATTGTTAAAGAGTCTAGGCCTGTTGAACCAGTTGCGGAGAATGCACCTGCTAAGAAGACTGTTAAACAGGCCCCTGTTTACACTTTCGAGAAGTTCCCATGGCAGAGCATTGGGAGTTTCAATGAGGGCAAGAAGTTTGACCACTCATTGATGAGTGATTCTGAACAGATCAGGACCTTTGTTGTGGAGATGTTCCAAGGCGATCTTTACTGGAACACATCGCTGATCATTGGTGTCTGCTTCTTTTCATGGCTTATGTCCAGATGGAGATTTGGCATATTTGGGTTGATGTTTGTGCTCTTGTCAGCATCTTCTGTCTACAGAGCAGAGTATCGTCGTTTTGAGAGAAATGTGAGGGATGACATCCAGAGGGTCAATGCTGCTGAGAGATTGGAAGAAAATTTCGAATCCCTGAACTGGTTGAACAACTTGCTGGCCAAATTCTGGGTCATGTACATGCCTACTCTCTCTGAGACCGTTTTAGCTATTGCCAATGAGATATTAAAGGATATGGCACCTGGGTTTGGCATAGATGCGCTATCTTTGGATCAGTTCACTTTGGGTACAAAAGCTCCAGGGATCGATTCCATCAAATCTTATACAAAAAAAGGCAGAGACACCATTGAATGGGATTGGGCATTCAGATTTACGCCGGATGATACTTCTGATATGACGAAGAATGAGATTGTGAGAAAAGTTGATCCAAAAGTTGCCCTTGGTGTACGCGTTGGTAAGGCCATGATTTCTAAAAAGTTACCTATTCTTGTGGAGAAGATGTCCATTCGTGGTAGAGCCAAGATCACTTTGAAGTTCTCCTTGAACTTTCCACATATCAAGATGGTGTCCATCTCCCTTCTGGAACCACCGAAAATTGATTTCAGTTTGAAGCCAGTCGGAGGCGAGACTTTTGGTCTTGATGTCATGTCAGTTATCCCAGGTTTATCCAGCTTGATCACAGCTTTGATCAACTCTAACGTTGGTCCAATTCTCTACGCACCAAATCACCTGGATATTGATGTTGAGGAATTAATGGCTGGTCAAGGTAGGGATGCGATTGGTGTTATTGGGATCACTGTTAAAGGTGCCAATAAACTAAGAGATCCAATCAACCCGTACGTCCAACTATTTACTGACAAGGAACCTGAGAAGTTTGTACGTACAGAAATCAAAGCAAAAGTCAGAGACGTTCGTTGGAATGAGACAAAATATATTCTGGTTAGCTCCTTGCAACAGAAATTGCACTTGGACGTTTATAACTTCTCCACTGAGAAGAAGAAGGGTGAATTGTTTGGATCCCATGAGGTGGAATTGGAATCTCTACTGCAATCTGAGGCTCAGCTTGGGTTGTCACAGCCAATTGAGATGGCTGGTAAGAAGAAAGGTTTAGTCAACTATGACATCCGTTGGTTCCCAGTGTTGAGATCCGAGAAGAGCTCCACTGAGGATGAGGATAAAGATGTTGTTGACGCTCCAGAATCTGAAGTTGCCATATTTAAGTTCATTGTTCACCAAGTTAGGAACCTTGATGCGTCAGCAACCATCACTGGTTCTTTGAACCCAAGCGCTGAATTATTTGTTGATGGTGAATTTGTGAAGAAGTACAGGACTTTGAAACATTCCAATGAACCATCTTGGGAGGAGACCACTGAGTTCTTGGTGACTCAGAAAAGTGCTGCTTCTTTGAGCTTTGTCATTAAGGATACTGGTTCGCGTGAAGGTGAAGTGATTGACTGTCTACAAGAAGATCTTGAGACTCTGGCTTTTAATGTCAGTGAGGGTAATGATATATTTACAATGAAGAATGGAGGTCAAATTCGTTTGACTGCAATTTGGAAGCCATTATCACTTTCAAGCGCATCCGGAGGCGCTGGATATATTCCACCACTCGGTGTCGCCAGATTACACATCAGATACGCCAGGGATCTTTTGAACTTGGAAACAGTTGGCGAAGTTGATCCATACTGCAGAGTTCTTTTGAACAAGAGACTGAAATTCCAAACCACTTTTCACTCTGACACTTGCAATCCAGACTTTGATGAGGTCATTTTTTTGCCGATCACTGCTGCAAGTCAAACCATTTCTTTGGAGTTGATGGATGAACAGAAGATGACAAAGAATCGTCCTTTGGGTAAAGCAAATATCAAAGTCTCTGACTTCATTGAAACAGATGATAATAACAATTTGTTGTTCAAAGATGGAACCAACAAGGTTTTGTCGGCTGAACTCCGGCTAGGTAAGAAGAAACCAAAGGGCGCAATCTTTTACTCATTGTCTTTCATTCCATCTATCCCTGTCTACTCCGTGCAAGAGCTCGAGGAATTGGATGAGAGGGAAGCTTCTATGGTTCTGAAAAGAAAAGAGCGTGCTGAAGAAGTCAAGGAATGGGAAGAGTTATACAAAAGCACCCCCGATGATTACGAATGGATCGATATTGAAGACAAAGATGAGGTGGAAATTGCAAAAAAAGAGAAGATGACTCTGGATCAGCTGTTGACGTACAGATCAGGTACGCTTGGAATCCATATCATTGAAGGCAAAGTGAAAAAGACCGAGTCCTATATCCAGGTTCTTGTCGATGATCTTGCTTCCCCATCTCTCATTTCTTCAAAGGCCTCAGCTCGTATTGTTGATTCAGAGATTGGGGATGCATTCATTCGTGATTTGCCAAACTCCACGATCACTTTCAGAAACACCAAGAAGAAACAAGTTAAGGAGGCTGAACACATTATTGAAGAAGTTACTCTCAAGACTATTGATGTTTTACAAAAGGGTTATGCTGCT
The DNA here is from genome assembly GCA_003708225.3 of Williopsis suaveolens. Taxonomy (NCBI): domain Eukaryota; kingdom Fungi; phylum Ascomycota; class Saccharomycetes; order Phaffomycetales; family Wickerhamomycetaceae; genus Williopsis; species Williopsis suaveolens. The sequence goes on along the minus strand of PPNS03000010.1, from coordinate 208,922 downwards.
CCGTACACAATCAGCTTTGGTGTTATTTCCCTTAAGGTTCAATTTGAGTATATCCCATCTGCGATCAAATTACCACCATCTGAAACAATTCTTGACACTGGTAAAGCTCAGATTGAATTCTTGGACGGTGAAAATCTACAAGCAGCTGATCTTAATGGTAAATCTGACCCATTTATCGTGGTAAAGCTCGGTGATATTGAACTGTTCAAGTCCAAGGTAGTCAGGAAGACATTGTCTCCAACTTGGAACGAAGGGACAACTTTGCCAATAATATCAAGATCCAGATCGACTGCTATGCTTTATGTTTATGATTGGGACAGAACTGGTAAGGATGAGTTGATTGGTGAATGTAAATTGGATCTTTCTCAATTGAAGGCTTTTTCTTCTGAGTTGGTTACATTTAAGTTACAACCACAAGGGTCTGTTCGTGCCAGAGTGACATTTGCACCAGAGTATATGCGCCCGAAGGTTGGTGCTGAGGAGTTTGGTTTGAGCATTTCATATTTGACTGGTGCTCCACTCAAGGGTGTTGGTGTAGCGGCTAATTTGGCTACTGGTGTAGCAGGTGCAGGTGCCGGTATTGTCACCAGTAGTGTTGGCACAGGTGCCGGTATTGTTACTGGTAGTGTTGGCGCAGGTGCACAAGTTGTCACTGGTGGTGTCGGCGCTGTTGCTAAGGGAGGATCTTCTTTAATCAAAAGTGTTTTGGGTGGTAAGAAGAGTAAGAAATCATTGAATGATAATTCTCCAAGGCCATCTATGGATGGCTCAATTGTTGGATCTATCCAGGGAGATGCAAGATCAATTACATCGGGATCCACAAGAAACGGCGGTACACTTGATACCGCTGAAAGACGACATCAGCGAACAGGCTCCCAGATTTCTACATTTACACAAGCTGCTAGAGGCAAGAAATCCACTGAGGGCCAATTGTTGATCCGATCTGGTACCAACCTAGGTAAAGAGGCTAAATTAAGAGTCTCTCTTGCCATTAATGGCAAGTTGAAAGAGATCTTCAACACCAAGGCCGCCAAAATTAGCAATGGTGTCATTAGATGGGACGAAGAAACTATGTTTGATGCTCCGAAGGAGGCCGAGGTTGTGTTTGGTGGAATTGTACATCACACGTTTTCCAAGGATACTGAGCTTGGTACAGCTTCTATCAAGTTGTCTGAAGTTGTTGATAGACCTCGTGATATTACGTTGGAGCTTGGTCAAGGTGAGATTGTTGTGAGCTTTAGATACTCGCCAGAGCCTGATTCTTGCCAAGAAACACCACCCCCGCCTGGATGGTGAATTCGATGATACCCTCATTAACATAAACGCTCCTCATTTATACTTTGTACCGTGTTTAATCTACGTTATTGTTGTACAAAATGCTGTTCCTTATCAGGAATATTCTACACCCGGACACCCTACATTCTGTGACTGCGCGCAATAGCAGAATTCGCGAAACTTGCGGAAGCCCAGTGCAGTGGTGGAAGGACAGCCAGTCTGAAAGTTACACTGTGGGAATTCTTCAAGCAGTGTTTCGTTGAGTAAATGTAAGCCCGCACTTTGAAAAACAACCGCACACCAGAGACTCTGACCCGCCAGCCGCTGTCTGTTGAACATGAGTGCTTCAACAACAGCTCAATCAAGAGAAGGTATAACAAGCTAAGAACATCATATCCAAAATGAGCACTCAATTGGTAAGTGAAGGTACTGAGGGCAATGGAGACTACTTAGATGAAGACTACTGTTTTTTACGACTTTATACGGCCATTTTGCAAATTAATTTGAAGAGTTCACGATCTGTTGAAAAGTTTCTGTTATTGAAGGATTAGAGATGTGGGATCAAGAGGGCATAGAACTTTGAAATCTAAGAGAAGAGACATGTATCATATGTGCATGATGATATTATCAGTATCTAAGTTGGTACAATAGACTATGTCACAGTCCAGAATATGTCACTCAAAGTGTCTCCACAGTCTACAGGCACAACGCAATATACTAACATATTACCATAGGCTCCAAAATGGTATCAGGCTGAGGACGCCGCTGTCCCAAAGAAGACTAGAAAGTCTGCTCAACCACAAAAGTTGCGTGCCTCTTTGGTTCCAGGTACCGTCTTGATCTTGTTGGCTGGTCGTTTCCGTGGTAAGAGAGTTGTTTACTTGAACCACTTGGAAGACAACACCTTGTTGGTCTCTGGTCCATTTAAGGTCAACGGTGTCCCATTGAGACGTGTCAACGCCAGATATGTCATTGCCACCTCTACCAAGATTGACGTTTCTTCTGTCGATGTTTCCAAGTTCAACGTTGCTTACCTTGCCCGTGAGAAGTCCTCCAAGAAGTCCAAGTCTGAGGCTGAGTTCTTCGGTGAGAAGCAACCAAAGAAGGAGATTAAGTCTGAGCGTGTTGCTGACCAAAAGACCGTTGACGCTGCTTTGCTTACACAAATCAAGAAGACTCCACTACTGCAACAGTACTTGGCTGCTACTTTCAGCCTCAAGTCTGGTGACAGACCACACCTCTTGAAGTTCTAAGTTACTAGGATGAATCTCTAGTGATTGGAATTCACCACTCATCGTACACTCTTGTATAATTCCCGGGTAATGAATCATGGATTTATTCGTTTGTTATATGGATAAAGTTCAGTAACTGAATGTAGCGTTAGTTTTGTATATTGCCACAACCACGACATATATAAGTGACGAACTAATCACATGATAAATTCATCTCTTGATCCCATGTGGTTCAGTTTGACACCTTTGTCATAACACATGTGCCTCTGCCACGAGAGCCATAGCTGCCTCTGGTGACTCGAGATTGGTAAGGAAAACAAGGAATTCCTCGGAATAGGTAGGACTACAGATCTCAAGCAACTACATGGTATGGCTTATAACACGGTTCCTAGTTCTACCATCCTGTTTTTTCTGCATTCTTCTTCAACACCAAGCTGTTTCCCCAGCAACTGCAGCTCATCGCGCCCAAAGAGGAAATTTCAAAAGAAACGCCCCCGAGCACAAAATTTTCCCGTCAGTTTTTTTTAAGAAGAGGCGTTCGCCGTTTATCCTCTCTCTTTCTACAACCAACAAGGATACAACAGCAATAGAAACAATGTCTTCCCTTTTGCCACTTGCATCCTACAACTTGGCCCTTGAGCCATTCGTGCCAACTCAGGCCATTGACTCTGACTTGCCAGTCACTGTCCATTTGACTTTGGCTGCCCTTGATCCAAACGCTATTGACGACGAGGAACAACCATCCACTTTGAGAATCTTAAAGTCTAGTCCATTGAGCAGATTGCTTGATGAGGACGAGGAGGATGAAGAAGAAGATGACGACATTGTCGACATTGAGGCTGAAGACGATGAGGAGGAAGATGATGATGAAGAAGATGAAGAGAAAGATGAAGGTGACGAGGATGGAGATGACGAAGAGGACTCTGAAGATGATCTTGATGACGATGTTGAGGAATTCGTTGTTTGTACTTTGTCTCCAAAGTCCCAATACCAACAAACCTTAGATATCACCATCTCCCCAGATGAGGAGATCTTCTTCGTTGTCACAGGTTCTTACCCAATCCACTTGACTGGTAACTTCGTTGAGCACCCATACGATGGTGAGGACTCTGACGACTTTGACTCCGAGGATGACGAAGAGGACGATTCTGAGTTTGACTCTGATGAATATGACTTGACTCCAGATGAAGATGAGCTCGCCGAAGAGGATTTTGATATCAACGACTTAGAAGATGAGGAGGATATCGAGGCCAAGATTGAGGAGCTCGTCGAGGAGGAAGAGAAGAAGCAGGAGTCCAAGAAAGAGAACAAGAAGTCCAAGAAGGAGAACAAGAAGCGTCAAGTTGAGGAGGAGGAAGAGCAAAAGCCAGAACCAGAGACAAAGAAGCAAAAGAAGGAGAAGAAGGAGAAAGCTGTCCAATTCAACAAGGAGCTTGAGCAAGGCCCAACCCAGCCTGAGAAGAAGAAGCCAGCTGTGAAAACCTTGGCTGGTGGTGTCACCATCGAGGACAGAACCGTTGGTAAGGGTCCAGCTGCCAAGAACGGTTCCAAGGTTGGTGTCAGATACATCGGTAAGTTGAAGAACGGTTCTGTCTTTGACAAGAACACTTCTGGTAAGCCATTCCAATTCGGCTTGGGTAAGGGTGAAGTCATCAAAGGATGGGACATTGGTGTTGCCGGTATGGCTGTTGGTGGTGAGCGTCGCATTGTTATCCCAGCTCCATATGCTTATGGTAAGAAGAAGCTCCCAGGTATCCCAGCCAACTCCGAGCTAACTTTCGACGTCAAGTTGGTATCCCTCAAATAAAGTACGAACAATACCTTTTAAGCTAATCACATTTTAGTTATAGATGCTTGGGGATTTTGTAGACAAGTTTCCATAGGACTGGAACCCTACTGCGCAAAGGGTTTTCGCCGATTTGCGCAGCCTTGCAATCTTTCGCATCTCCAGATCGGGAATATCTCGTATAGCAACGCGAAAGTCGCGTACAAACGACAGACGAAAAAAAGAACGCCAAAAATCTCCACTGCGCTGACCATCTTACCACCCGGCAAGCTCAATCCATCACAGCGGCAAAAGGGCGCATTGGGAAATTGAAAACAGCGCTCTCGCTTCATATATACTGGCTCTTTCTCGCCTCTTCTGCTTTGAGCTTTTCCCTTGCTGTGATTTTCTCTTCTCAGCTCAGTCGCAGTTGCACACTTACCACATTTGAGAACCATGAGCGAACGCCCATTCAGACCGTTGGCCACCGTGCTAGCGCTTGCGGGAAGAGTTTCTGCCTCCCATCCAATCCATACGCTTCTATTGACATCGCTGTGTGCCGCCGTGGCGTACCTTGCTGTCGTGCAACAGTACATGAATGAGGGCTTCTCCTACGATGAGCCAACCGCCATGCTCTACTACCATCCTCCACAGGCGGATCTCCCTTGGGTCGCCATCGATGACACTAGCAGGATTCCGGTGGAAGTATCCCATTACAATGTTGTGCCATTTCAGTTCAGTAGAGTCGGTGAACATGCCTTGCCTGAGATCGAAGGAGCGATTTCGCAAGGTGACCTCACGTTTGTGGTTTCTCAGTCGGATGACGCTGAAAGATTGAAACAATTAACCGCTGAAGACGGCATAGTGTGGCACTCAAGATCCTACCATGCCAAGTTGGGTAAGTACTCGGACATGGTAATTAGTGGCTTTGATAAGGTCCTCAAGTTGATCCAAGGCGCCGAGACTTTCGACATAGCTATCGTTACATCCGCTTACATCGCCATGTTCTACACATTGTTCAGTCTCTTTGTTAGGATGAGATCCGTCGGTTCCAAATTCTGGCTTGGGTTTTCCACCATTGTGTCATCTTTCTTTGCATTCTTGATGGCCTTGTACACCACAACTAGATACTTGGAATTGCCAATCCCTTTCTTGAGTTTGTCTGAAGGCGTTCCATTTATTGTAGCTGTTGTCGGCTTCAATCATAAGGTTCTTTTGGCTCAAAAGGTTTTGCAGAACTACACAGATAAGGAATACTTGAAACACGGTTCCCCAACCGTTTTGTATACTGCATTAAAGGACCAAGGTGCTTCCTTCTTGCGAGATTACTTGTTAATCATCACCGCATTCTTGGGTTGCTCTGTCTATGCCTCTCATTTGGAAGGTCTCAAGAACTTTTGTATTTTTGCTGCATTGATCTTGGCCTTTGATATCTTCACCACTGCCACTTTCCTCTCTTCTATCCTGTCCCTCAAGTTGGAGATTAACTTGATCCATAGATCAACTTTGCTGAAGGAGGCCTTGGAAGAAGATGGTCTCACCGAGGATACTGTCGATGACGTATTGAGAGCTAGTCAATTGAAGAGCACTCCTAGTTTCACCGATGCTCCATCTTCCCATGTTACCATTGCCAAAGTTATCGGTATCTCGATCTTCATTGGCTTGCATCTGTACGGATTGGGATCAGCATGGTTGTCCGATCTGAACTCCACATCTGAATATTCATATTCTAACGCGCTTTCAGATTCTATTGTATCCAATATTCCGATTGGCTCGAAGGGTACGCTGGTTACATTGTACCCAACTCGTTTCTTCCTCCCAGAAAAATTGTCTACCCAAGTTGAAAATGTGATCTTATCTTCAATAAGTTTCTTCAGTGTTGCCATCCGTGATAGATACATCTCCAAATTTGTCTTGTTTGCCTTTGCGATCTCTGCTTCTATCAACATTTATTTGTTGAATGTTGCTCGTATTCATACCACAAGCTTTGAAGAGGTCATCGAATTAAAGAAACCAAAGAAAAAAACAGCCAAGGCTGTGGAATTGCCAAAACCAGTTGAATCCAAGGATCAAGAAACTTTCAAATCTTCCGAGATTCTTGCATCCTCTGATAGTGAGTCTGAACAACATCCACGTCCATTGGAACAAGTGGTTGAATTGTACAAAGATGGTAAAGTCAAGTCTCTCATCGATGAAGAAGTTGTTACACTCGTCACGTCTGGTAAATTGCCACTATATGCCTTGGAGAAACAATTGGGTGATAATCTCAGAGCCGTTGCCGTCCGTCGTAAAGCCATTGCTGAACTCGCTGATGCTCCTGTGTTAAGAACAAGTAAATTGCCATATTTGCACTATGATTATGATCGTGTTTTTGGAGCCTGTTGTGAAAACGTTATCGGTTTCGTTCCAATCCCAGTTGGTGTTGCTGGACCATTGATCATCGACGGTAAGCCATATCATATCCCGATGGCCACTACTGAGGGTTGTCTAGTCGCTTCTGCTATGAGAGGTTGTAAGGCCATTAACATTGGTGGTGGTGTCACTACTGTTTTGACTAAAGATGGTATGACTCGTGGTCCATGTGTTAAATTCCCAGGTTTGAAACGTGCCGGTCAGTGTAAATTATGGTTGGATTCCGAAGAAGGTCAGGATGTGATCAAGAAAGCTTTCAACTCCACTTCTAGATTTGCCAGATTACAACATCTACAGACTGCATTGGCTGGTGATTTGCTCTTTATTCGTTTCCGTACTACTACTGGTGATGCTATGGGTATGAATATGATCTCCAAGGGTGTCGAATTTGCATTGAAGCAAATGATCGAAGAGTATGGTTGGGATGATATGAGTGTTGTTTCTGTGTCTGGTAACTACTGTACCGACAAGAAACCAGCCGCTGTTAACTGGATCGAAGGCCGTGGTAAAAGTGTTGTCGCCGAGGCTGTCATTCCAAAGGACACTGTGGTGAAGGTGTTGAAGAGTGATGTTAAGGCACTAGTTGAAGTCAATGTGAACAAGAACTTGATTGGTTCCGCTATGGCTGGTAGTGTTGGTGGTTTCAATGCCCAAGCTGCTAACATGTTGACTGCCGTGTATCTTGCGCTTGGCCAAGATCCAGCACAAAATGTCGAGTCTTCCAATTGTATTACCTTAATGAGTGAGACAGTCGAAGGTGATTTGAAGATTTCTGTTTCTATGCCTTCTATCGAAGTTGGTACGATTGGTGGTGGTACTATTTTGGATCCACAAGGTGCGATGCTTGAACTCCTTGGTGTTCGTGGTCCTGCAGATATTCCAGGTGAGAATGCACGTCAATTAGCCAAGATCATTGCATCTATTGTCCTCTCAGGTGAGTTGTCATTGGTGAGTGCTTTAGCTGCTGGTCATTTGGTTCAAAGTCATATGCAGCACAACAGAGCTGCAGCAAAGAAATGAGATACGCTCATACTTTTTCTATGTTAATTATTACTAGCATTCTTGCGGTGTATTATGTTTGTGCTATTCTTTTTTGCATTTAGTTTATAATTTATTCATTTCCAAGGTTGTACTGTAGCTGCCTGCAGGTTATAACTGGAGCAATGAAATACGTTTATAATGAACCCAAAACTATATGGTAGGTTATAACTGGAGCAATGAAATACGTTTATAATGAACCCAAAACTATATAGTACCAATAAAAAACACACGAAGTATAACCAGATGACAACGTAAGAATGACGAATAAATCAATGAAGCAATATATGACGAGCCAGATAGAATAGAGGAGGATTACCAGAATCATGCCAATTTCTCCAACTCCTTTTTGTTCAGGGTATGGTCATGTCTTCCATACCCGTTGTAACCTCTCTGTTGGTGGAACACAGGGAGCTCTGTCTTGTCACCAAGGGTGTCCAAGATTTTATTCTTATCCTGAGTTTTCTGTAATTTATAAAGTTCTCTGATCTGTTTGAACTCCTCTGGCTTCCTCTTTGGACCATGTCTCTTGAAGGTGATGTGGGCATTGAGATGATTTAGTGTACCATAAGAGTTTTTGCAATTGTTGTAGTTACACGCATAGAGTCTCACCATTTCGTTGGCCTTACGACGAGGTCTCTTCTTCTTTGGTGGCGGTGGCTTGATATTATGTGCTAGGGTAACTTGGATGGGGTGGTATTCCGGCTGTGGCTGTAATTGTGGTTGATGTTGCTGTTGTGCTTGCTGTGGAGGTAGTTGTTGCGGTAGCAGTGGCGGCTGGACAGGGACCGGGGGCAGAGGCACCTGCACTGGCATCATTGGGGGTATTTGCTGTTGTACAGGTACAGGCTGAATCGGTTGAATTTGCACCATCACCGGCAAGGACATCTGCGGCAATGGTACCGGCTGTGGCTCTGGAAGCCCCACAGCGAGCTCTCTGATGGATGGGAGTGTTACTTTGCCCATATTTGTTTTCGCTTCAGTTGTTGTCTAGGTGTAAAAAGTTGTTGTTCGCCTTTTCCTTATATAAAAAAAACCGGCTTCTGCACAATGAAATCACAGCAAACACTAAAAAAGGAGAACGTCAACTCTCAGGCATACACCACACGAGACGTCGGGGGAGGGTCGAGGAGGTGGTCAAGGAGTGCGATGGGAGGCCCTTATATAATATATCATACCGCAGTCCGAACACGAGCAGCTACGTATACAGTCCTCTACCTATGGGTCGCTGCACTAAAAGCTAGCCACCGCCTACCCGTTCAGGGCTAAGAAAAAATAGCCGAATCCATTATTTTTTTGGTTGTGCCGGCCACCAGAAAAGGAAAAACAAAGCCTTTTGGTGCCTGAAAGCGGTAGGGCCAGCAAGATCTCTCAATGGATGGGTGGTTTTAGGTCGATTTTGACAAGTTACAAACCTGCTAGGTTTTTTATAGGCTCCGAGATCTCTCGCCTAGAGGCCATATAGTCTGGTGGCCGGTGGTATTTCATGCAGATAAAGCTCCCAAGTCGCAGCAGCGCCCCCTGCAGATCTCTTCAAAATACTCAGAAGCAGCCGACGCTAAACTCTACCACGTTGAGGTATGGATGTAGTTCCAGTGTCTACTCTGGAAGTACGAGAGCCTTACCAGGGATTATAGAAAAACTCGGGATAACACACAAAATCCAGATAGAGATCGCGTTCTACGCCAACACAGAATATCAAACAATTCAGAAAATGGAACGTCTTACAAGTAGAACTGATCATCAACCTTATCAAAGATCCGCCAGAATTCCTGATCGGTGGGGACCCCTTCGTTAGGATCAAACCCCTTCATTGTCGCATCACTCAGAATGTCTAACCTAACGGTATCGCCAACAGTTGAACCGATGTATGCTGGAATTGGTGGCGCTAATGCAGTGTTCATAGGTTGTCCCATGTTTGGGATGTTCATAGGCACCGGTCCCAAGTTGTGTGGCGTGTTCACTGCACCAGATGATGAGTGTGGTAATGATATCGCTGAAGGATCATGTGTGTTTGATGGGATAGGCATTGCTGGATTTGATTGAGGCATCAGCTTATCTTCAGCGTCAACGACCGAACCAAACACAGGGTGTGGCATCGTCTTAGACATAGAATCCATAGCACTTTCCTCGTTCACCTTATTAAAGAAATCCTTATTCTTCACAAATGTCGTCAGGTAAAAGTATAGTAACAGTCTAACTTTCAACACAACATGTACGTTTTTATACATATTAGAACATTGTTCCAACTTGAACAATAACTTCTTAGCCATCTCCAGATCAACATCAATCTCCAAGAAGTTTACAGTCTTTAGAAACAGCGCAAAACAGTACATCAATCTTCCAAAGATCATCAATGGGGTGCTTGCGAGCTGTTCTGAGGTAAGGACACTGAATCTTTTGATACAATCGATGCAAGCATGTAGACATTTCAAAGACATATCCACTGTGGTGAATTTCGAATAGAGGGATGCCTCAATAGATGATGCAAAGGCTTTCAGTATATCTTCTTCAATGTTTGTCTCTTCTTCTTTCAGTTCTGAGATCCCAGAGACAAGATGCTTAACCAAGTGATAATTCACATCATCTTTGGTATCCACCAGGTTTTCGACTTGTTCCATCATTGATGTCAATTTTGCAAATACCGCCACTGTACGGTGTCTTGAATCCTGTGACATCTTGAGAACTTGCACACATTCCTCCATATATGAAGACCATGGGACACTCAACCTTCTTCTTAAAAATATCGAGTAACTCGTAGTGAGACAGTATACAGTCAACACCAGACATCTGTACTCTTCCTTTTGTGGCTCTTCCAACACCCTGGTACGTTGGAACGAACCGTCATTTTTATCAACAACGTAATATGGCCTTCCAGTGAGTCCCAAATCGAAACACATCGAAACACAGAGGGCGCTGAAGATGTGATAACGTCTCTGATGAAACATCTCTGGTGTATTATACCATATCGTCCACACGAGTAAAGATTTCAACAGTTCAACCGTCTTGTTTCCCTGTAGCAATATTTCATCCATTAGTTGCTGTTGTGCGAGATTCTCCAATTGGATAGTAGTTTCAACCGACAGAGCATCATCACGTATCGATCCAGTGATGGCCATGAGTGTGATGAACAAAGTTGGATATTCAGTCCTCAATTTCTCAAACTCAACAACAATCTTCACAAACGGATACCGATTGTACAAAACTGTGGTGTATAGTTGATATCTCAACTTGGCTTCGTCCAACGTTATGATTCCTTCATTAATCACATCCACATAGTTACGTTTTAGTAGACCCATCCGTACTTCGTTCGAAGCGGTGATTGCATTCGAGATCTCATGAAGAGTATTCGAGCCAAACAGTTGATCCAACTGGTGGCTGTTGCTCAACTTAACTTTGGCCTCTGGATACGAGAATGAACCGCTCATCTGCGGTGAGGGCTCGCTTGAGGATCCGTGTAACTGCGAGGTCAACTTCTCCAGCTTGAGTTCCAACTCAGCGACCCTGTCCTCTGGCTTCTTCCGTTTGCGTGCCACTGGAGGCTCAATCTCACAAGTTCTCCCAGTCTTGATACAACGGACACAGGGTGAGTTCGGGTCGTCCGGGTCAGACGCCCGACATTTAACTTTCAGTGTATGACAAGACTTGCATGCTACTGCTCGTCTCTTTTCCTTCTTCTCCATTGGTGATTTCTTTGTTTTTGGGTTTGAATTGTGACTTTAGGACAAGTTGCCGACTTCGATGAAAATTTGACACACGCCGGGCCGATAGCCCCGACCTGCTGCAGGGCCAGCCGGGCCATCTGATAAACTGCAACTGTTCTGCTATGCCAAAGCTCGGGATCTACCTTGAGTAATCCAGCATCTGCAGCTAGCGGAGAAATAGAGGTAAATATTTATACTAAAGAGGCTTCGCCTGTATGCGATAAAGTGGAAAGGGTTTTAGAAGACGCAAAGGAAAAATTATACCTTGCCACTGCACAAGCTCGACTTATGGCTATAGCCAGAAATGTTAATGCTTGGAGAGAGCTAGAGATTGTATTTTTCGATAAACTGGAAATATTGTTATGTAACAGATTTATGGGGAATATAATCAAGCACACAGAAGATGGGGAAAATCTAACAGACCCAGAGAAGCCCATATTGCAGACCATGTATACCAAAGATGATCGCAGAGGCTGAAACGATATTACATGCAAGCTGAACTGGCCCGAAAAGCCACAATGATTGAAACGCGTAATTAAAAGAAAAGGATGCGTATGCGCTTGAAGATCCACACTGGAAAATGATGATACAAACCCAGTCGATAATGAATAGAAAGCACCTGGGAAAAGAATAAAACTGTACCATACAAATTAAACTCCTGGACACACTCACACAGTATAGAACACTGGTTCCCAAGAGTTTAGAAGAAACATGAACTGGGGAATGGTCTAATGCAACAGAATACTGAGATGATGTCATTGAAAAGTTGCTAGTAAGAAGCAAATGATGAGCAGGTGAAACAGCAAAAAGTCTCAAGGTATACATTTGATTACGAATAAATCCTTTTGGGTAACAAACGAAAGGGATCTTCAGATAGAATCTAGATCCTGATTAGTGACCGACAAGCTGAGAGGATCCAGCAGATCCCTTTCGTGAGCTTTCTGAAAGATTAACCTCCTGTTCTGGTCGACATAAATGGAACCGTTTCAAACTTTGGCAAACTTCTAAGCTTGCAAGACTCCATGTCCTCAAGAAAAAACTAAAAATAGAAAATTTCAGCCTATCCAACATTCTGTAACTAGTAACTATTTTATCTTTCTTTGGTCATTGCTTTTGCGCTTGAGCCAAACTCGAAGAATCTTTGTTCATCTTCAGAAACAGTTCAGAAACTTCCTTAGAACGATGTTCCTACCACTCTTTCTAAAATGTCAAATCTTATATTAGAGAATCGCGAGTCACTGTAAAATCTATAAGAAAGCAAATTTCATAGAATATTGTTCTGAACGTATCCCTGACAACTGTAATGAAATCTTTCACCATTGAATGTATTACGTGGGTATGATGGTATCGCTCTAAAGCTATAAATAGTTGATGCTTGATGCTATTATAGGATAATTCTTGTGTCAAGATAGGAGTTAGAAGCTCCATTATGGCCAAACTGTAATTGTGGTCCCACAGCGATGTTGGAATACTGACCCTTATGGACTTATCAACGTCAAATCTTGGAAGTAACAAAGAGTCTGGTTCTTTTTGATGGAGATATTGGTCGAGACTCATTGGTGAGGTGACATTGAAGAGCCCGGGGCTCAGAGTTCAGGAACTTCTCTATTCTTTTTTCTTTAGTAATGATATTCTTGGATTGTCAAAATGGTACGTCCGTCCTCGTCTTTGCTGGCTAAGGCCTGATCATCTCCCACATCGACCACTCTCAGGAATGGTTTAGGATGGTGCTTCCAATTGCCGGTAATATCTGTCGACCACAGTCTATAGAAACACGTTACACCTTCAAGTGCAATGAATGCTCAGAAAGAGATAGCTTGCAAGGAGAAGTCTAAAATGATGACATAGATATATTCCCTCAATTTCGATAGTCTTTGTGAAATCCATAATCTTGAAAACTTTCACTCCAAAACCGGTATGCTTCATTTTCCCGACTGTAAGGTGCCCCGTGTACGTCACATTCTTAGGAGAATGCTTTCCGGAACTATTTTCATGAATCTCTCATTCAGACAAGTCCATACCCTGAATAACGACAGCCTACAGGTATCAAGTGGGAAATAGCCTTGAAAATATACTCTGTGTAGAGATGGGCACGGATAGGTTTGTTAAGACTCTCCCCATCCGTCATAGTTAAGACTATCCGTACGGATAGGGCTATGATGCTAGGTACTTTGTCAAAACCTTTTGAGAGCTAATTTCGCTGTTTTACTGCGCTGGAGATCCCTACAGGTTTAGATAATTAGATCATAATTCATCATTACTTAGCACTTCGACGTAACATAAGCTTACAATCTCTAAATATTATATGTGTTTTGAGGTTAGACGCGGATCCCTTCAGGTTGCGATCTCGATATCAAACATGCGAACACTTGGGAACTTGACACTTGATATGTCTATCTTCCCTCAATTTTCCTGTCGTGTGCCGATACTTCAGGCCAGTCGATGTTGTTTTAAAGAATGACCACAATGTGACGTTTCTTCCCTCGTGAGATTCTAAAACTTCCGTGTTGGGCATTTTGTCTTGTTGCTGTTGATACTCAGGTTCAACTCCCATAGTTTTATCAGAGATGATATCGCCATCATTGTCATTATGGGTGTCGCTGCGGTTGTTACTCATGTTCTCATCCTCTAGCTCATAGACAGACTCAGCACCATCACTGAACACATCTGGAACATCAGCGATGCCTTCATCTCTAACGGCTCTGATATCCAACCCATCACTGGCAGCCCGATAGTCAAGTCTTATCTTTTTTTCTTAGAGACATAGGTCTATCGGACGAGCCAATCTCTGTATCTTTTGTTAGATCTCTCTTATATGACATCGCCAGAGCTATAAACTGAAATCGTTGGAACAACATGTGTGTGTAGTTCAAGGTTTTTGACGCGTCACAAAAATTCCCTAAATAGGAAGTATTACTGTATTGGGATATATATAGCACTATCCGTGCCCATCTCTACAACACTACAATATCTACTTCACCTCTTGCAATAAGCAGAAGTGTTAGAGAAGGCCAATCTAGAGGTCTTATCCAAGAGAGACGTGACTTCTGTAGCACCGTTAGCCTTGTCTCCAGAAGTCGTTCTGGCGTATGATGGTGGGATGTCCAAAGCTGGATTTTGAGTAAAGAAGTTTCTAGGGATGGGATCGAATATTACTTTTTTTGGCCGTTTTATAGTCTATAGAGTGGTAATGGGAATCTATAAACAACGTATATGGTACAAATGAATATCCTCTTTCCAATGGTACTATATGCGACACCATAGCTCATAATAAACTGTCTTGGATGCATCATGTTTGAACATTTCTGTATTTCAAGGAACACCAGTTATGCAGAAATGACAACAATACGATGATTTAAATTGCATGTATTATTCTATGAAGTCTTGCCACGTACCTAGAGTATGCTGCGCAAAGATTCAAGCTTCTGAGGGTAACATCAAGTACCGCCCAGTGCTGTTGAAAAGACAGTCGGAAGCGCGTCTTCAGGTTCTTCGGCGTTGAAAGGAACATCAGAGTCTTCTAAGCGTGTAGCGACTGGAAGTTCTTCTGGAATGCTTACATTCTCCAACGTGAGACGATTATATGCTGAGCAAACCAACCTCTCTAAAGTGAGGGGTGATAATCTGTGTCGACGGTGTCCGATTGCATATGGCGGGCTAATGAAAAGTTTAAAACAAAAAAAAACTGAGCCACTCGGGCTAATCTGGGAAAATTTTCGCCTTATAACTTCCAAAACTTCAATGGGTTGAAGTCTGTGGTCACAGGAATTCTTGGTGAGTTCATGAAGATTTGCTAGTCAGTTTCTATTGAATCGTATCTTCCGGCATTCCGTGCATCGTCAGCATGATCAGGATTCCCAAGACAGTTCATAATACGTGTGGTGAACGGATCATCCTGGATTTTACTTGTGCCTTTTTGGGCGCATGAATAGCAGATGACTCTTCCTTTTCTGTCAAGCCAGGAACAAGAAGATCGTGAATTTGAGAAGCCTTCTCAAAGAAAATCCCCAGAATGTTTGTAGCATACTCAGGAAGGTTTTTCTCGATCACTTCGCCTTTATATCTTGGATCCATTGCATTGGAAAAATAGACCATATCCATCAAATCAGCCCTTTCAACATACTTTGCAAGCTTAACACATGCCATTCTAGCCCTGATCTTAAAGACGGAGATATGACAGAATAGCTGCAAGGAATAGCATGAAGTTTAAACAAACCATTGATCTTCGTTGGCGTGGTGGCCTCGGCTATGTCTTTCAAAAACTTTTCAATGTTGAAGAAAGCGTTAAGATCATCTGAACAAGAAGTCATAGAATGGTTCTAGTATGTGGCGCATTAAAGAGATCTCCTGCCACTCTTTGTCTGCGAAAGTCAAATCAACACCTTGACGCACAGTTTCTCCAAATGGTGCTGAAGACCCCAATTCCCGTAACTGATTCTTAATCCTTTCACTTGAATCGCTGTAGACTGACTTCGGGTAATCACTTAATCGTTTTCTGAAACGAAGGAACGATATTAACAGTTCGAAGGTGGAGTTCCATCTCGCAACACCTTCACCAGGGGGGCATTTTGAATGCAATTTTACAGATTTGGCAGAATTCTATGAATTTGCACCTGTAATAATCAGATAATCCGATTACGGACGCTACCTTGCGAACCTTAGATAAAATATCATTGAAGTCCACATGTTCGTTTAATAGTGTAGTAGACAGCAAGGGCAAAAATTGCCCAATGTTCTGACCTGTGTGCTGGGAGCCAAACTCACAAAAAGAGAGCAGTACTTCACAGTATGCAAAAGACTTATCGACAAATGTTCCTATCAAACTGATAAACTGCTTCTTGCATGGACTCTGCCAGAGATCTGTCTGCAAATGAATAGAAATGACTTGATCTGATAACAGAATTTCTTTGACTTCAGCCTCAACAATAGCACCTCTCTCTCGAAGCTTATTAGATTATGTGGTACGACTCTTAAATGGAAGGGAGATACCATTGATGAGAGAAGTATTCTCAAAGTCCTTGTTCTCAATCATTTTGAATGGGATGGGGTTGTTTCCAAAAAGTGTTAATAATGATTTGGTGAAGTTTGCCTTTCTTGAGCCATCATTAGATTTCTTCAAACTATCGAAGATGATGTTCTCAGAGACCCTGCTAAGGAGCTCGTCACGAGTTGCAGACCCCTCGAGATTTTTTTTGCCTGAGACAATGCTTAGTCAAAAGGTGCTTCCTCATATTGCTATTGGATGTATTTCTTCTATGATCGGTTGTTCAATACTTAAACTTTCCAATGTTGCATTTTAATAGGTGGTTGATCTTTTCTTCACCATTTCTGTCCAAATAAGTAGTCAACAACGGTGTAATATCAAAGAAAGACCAAAACACAGAGGCTGACCTGTTAGCGACGTGGTACCGTTCCAAATTAACAGATCCTGGTATTGGAACATCCTTAATTTCAATAACTTCGTTGGTGACTGCATCAGGCTCTTCCTTGTGATCTTCGCAGTCGGTTGGGTTAGCTTCCGGCTCATTCTCAAGATCATCTTCAGATTCCTCAGCCATGAAAATGTCAGCCGGAACCTCGACCTTTTTAGGTCTCTTGGCCACTGATGGATACTCTGTATCTGAACCCTCCGTTTCTGTATCTGAGCCTCCATTCATAGCTTTGTAGTCGTGCTGTTGCCTCTGTCTCTTAGATTTTTGACGGAGTGTCAGCCTCTGCTTGCTCAATCTTGGTTGGTTCTTCTTCTTCAGGCATGGAGATCGTGAAGCCGTATATGTGCCATGATCGTTATTGGAACTGGTGAACTCTTCGTACTTCCTCATATGTTCTCACATACAAAAAAATGTAACGCGTCCTGGTGAGATGCGTCACTCACGTGATTACAGAAGCCAGAATAGAGTGAAAAGATGTCATAACTGGATAAATGTAATTTTATTGGTTACATAAGTAGAATCTATGCATTTATCAACATTTATAGTATTATGAGAAGTCCTTTTCTTCAGAAAATAATTATAAAGCAAGCACTTTTAAGTGACTATTCGAAATTATTCGAGAAAGGCCCACGATCAAATTGTCTAACTATAGAATGATACTTATTTTTCTTCCAAGGTCTTAAGAATATCAAAAATGGCCGTGAAATGCTCGAAGGAATCGATTAACGCTACTTTTAGTTTCATACCTTCACTGGAAAATAAGATACACATCATTATAGTTTTAGAATAAAACCAGGGGATCTGGCCGCCTATTCGATTCGATCCCATCCCAGCTCCCTAGAAGTCTCTTGGTCTGATCAACAATGTAATAGGTTGTGCAGGCATTAACAAGATTATTTCTCGAAATTAAAAAAAAGGCGTCTGATACCCAAGTTCCTAGCGCGTGGCCGATACTTTTCATAGTTGATTGGAATGCAGGGCATATTATAATTGCTTCAGAGCGCAGAGGTCGGCTATATGTTAAGACGTCCATTAGCAAATTTGAGAAACCCTGCGTTAAATCGCTCATGAAAAAGATGACCTGCAAGCGGTACTTTAAGGAGTCAAAAAAAACATATGAGGATTATGATTAATGAGTGTTGTATTCGAGCGCTACATTCGACAGAATGACCAAAGCTATTTGGTTGGCGAGCCCAGAAATTCCAATTGCATTCCAAACTGGGATTTGTTCTAGTAACCCTTTCGTCACAGATCATCCCTATCACCATGACTAAAATTTTAAATTGGAGATGGAATCGTCTATCGACAAAGAATTAACCATCGGAGGCAATGTATTATGTGAATAAATGGATTTAAGGCTATTTGTAGTTTTATTGACTTAAAACGAATCTTCCTCACAACTATTAGGCAGTCAAGTTAACCCAAAGTTTTGTCTAAGAGTTGGCCCCTTGAATTTAAAGATCGCGAAATATTCTGACTCATGTCTTCTGGATCGTGATTGAAAGGAGATTACGCACTTTAACTTCGGCTCAGTCGCGCTCCTTGATTTGAAATGAAAGCAGGCTGGATGCTAGAGATCTAAGTCTTCTCAGCGTCTCAAGAGTCAAGTCACGATATGTAGCGGCAGTTGCCTCAGAGATCAGTGCCTGCTGAGATTGAATTGTTTTCGAGGCCCAAAATATGCAGCTCTCGGAACAAAATGCCGGCAGTATTAGGTCATGCGAAAGACATAGATCAATAATACGGCAAACTCCGAAACCTTCAACGTTGGCGGAGAATCATCCTTTCTAGGTGCAACAGGTATTAGTTAGCTAACCTTTAGAAGAATATCTTTGTTCTTCCCCCCTTGACAGGTGGAGTTGGTATTCTTTTTATGTATCTCCTGCCAAGGATCTATGACACCTGCCAAGGATCTATGACACCTGCCAAAGATCTATGACATGCCATATGAGCGATTGCAATATCCAATCAAAACGTTTTCCAGGCAGGGTCATAAGGTCGCTTTACTATTGGCTGATGTATCTGTGTGGCTGACACCAACCCGTGACAATGGATACGTATATAAGGGGTTGGTTGTGCCCTATATTGAGAATTCAGTGACGTTTAAAACAATTGGCATTCAAAGGTATTCACAAGTATTCAAAGGTATAAAGAGAAGATATGATTAGCCATACGTTCCCACTAGCGCTGTCTTCTGCAATTGGGATCGTAGCCGGCGCTGCTATAGATCTGAGCGCAGGACCAGTACTTGCTGTGTCTAATAACGTCTTTGAGAATGAAGAAATAGTCAATTATACGTCTGACGCCCTCCAGAAGCGTGATGACTGGAATATACTCAATTCAAGTAAGGATGCAGCTATAGCTATATCGATAATAAGTGCATGGTCTAAGGCAGTGACTAGCACATGTTCATCCGGCAATAAGGGAGCTTGCTATGCATCAATCACGGGTCTGGCTATGTCTTCAGCAGCTGGTCTAGCACTGGCAGGTTATTCTGCAGGGACTACTACGCGGGGCTAAAAAAGGAGCACAGGCGAAGTAGATCTTGATGTTGTTATTACCAATACGAAGCAATATGGCCTGAACCTTAAGATATACGCAAGTAACTTATCGAAGCGTGATGATAGCGTCAATGGTAACGTCTTGGTCGGTACTGCCGTTGACCTTCATAATGGTAATGCCACTCACCCAGTTATTGTTGATAACCTCGGGGACTATCCTAGAGTAACAGTCGGAAGCGCCTGGGCCAGCACCGAGTACCTGTTGAGCACGCATCCAATATCCGGTAATGATGCGTTAGGTAAACGCGATGGGTCGTCCTGGGTATCATATAATTTCGACTATGTCGATGAGGGATTTACTAATACCTGGTTGAAGGGCTATAACCAGGTATAAGACGGTAATGAGGCCATATCTGAGCTGTTCTATTGGTATAACGGGTACGGGGGTCCTAAAGACTGTGTGGCGGCTCAAGTAGGTGATGGCAATAATCAATACAACAGTGTCGGATACCAGAACGCGTTCAAAGGTGAAATTTATTGGGATGCCTACGGTGGTATGGATAACCAATGTATCGCTGCCAAAGATGGTGCTGATCAACCCTGACTCATATGCGGCACGGTATTATATGCTATTGTGCTAGGAGCCGATATAATGTCGTCTTACAGTTCCAGTGTGGCACAATCAAAAATAGAATATTATAATAATAACAAAAAAAAAGAGAAAAAAAAGAACAGGAGATAATAGAAAAAAAACAAAAAAAAACCAAATAATTAGAATAAATATAATCATTTGGGAGGATTCTGGTAAACCCTTAACTTCTGGGAAATAAAATTTATAAAGTCGCGAAGTTGTAAAAGAAAGTTGTTAACTACGGGTGAAATTTTATAACTAGAGATGTGACGAATCGGAGACAGAGAGCGATCCGCGAGCTACGAATCACTGTGCTTTAGTGATTCGTGGCTAAGTGACCGATCCGGGAAATCGCTCATAACCTCTACTGATTCGGAAACTTCCCTGATATGGCAAGTTTAATGGATTTTCTCCCCAGACGCACGCACTAAGGAAGACTTTAGCTATGATTTACTTTGTCGTTAATTGTTAATTGTGGTTATCAAAGAACGATGACCGAGCACAACGCCCATACTACAATAATCAAGTAGGCTGTGTAGTAGAAGAAATGGGCTGTAGAAATTATTTGAAGATAGAGTAAACGATAACTCGGGTAGCATCAATGATCATGCTCAAAAAGCGATTAGGTATGTGTGATCCATGTTTTCAATCTTAGAACTTAAAGGCCTTACGATTTATTTGAACGGTGAACCTTAACTGACCATAAGTCTGTTTCTTAAAGCTGGGCATATTTGCCTAATTTCTTCTTTTCTCGAAGTGATTGAAAGCTCCATTGCGAAGATAGGAATTCAATTATAAAACTACCTCAAAGAAAGAATGGAGAATGAAGTTTCAGGTTGGGTTCAAAGAACAAAAAAAATTATAAGGAAGTGTGGGGGGATAGATCATTGTCATCGAAAAAAAAGACATTCGATCTTCGAATCATTATATCATATATCTCATGGTTACGATGCCTTACCTTAAAAATGGCGAAGTCCCGTCAGCCCTTACTATAAGGCATAATATCTGCAACATTTGTGAGAGTTTCATAAGAAATTCCTTGGCTATGGGAGCCGGGAAGCTCGCTTAGTGATAGATATATATCAGTTGATCTATAATAACTTCGAGCTGATTCAAGTCACTTGAACATATTACTGTGCATCTACACCAATACTGATCAGCTACTTTGGGTTTGAAGAGATACTCACAGACCCCATAAATATAAGATGTTTAATCCCACAATGGCTTGACGAAAAACTGGCCATTTTTCAGTTTCTCCGCCAAAATGTTATCTTCCTCCAATATGATCCTCTGTCTCTTTTTCAAGAGTTTTGTTTGAGCTTCAAGATCCGTTGTAATTAGAGTTTCGGCCAACCCTATCTCAACCGACTCTTTTCTTGATGAAAGAAATTCTCTCAACTTCTTAGGGAGCTTTCCGAAGTAAAAATTGAGGTCCCTTCGGTTCATTATATGTGAGATGAAAAACCACACCTGCACCAAGATGTGGTGCGCCAGATCGATTTTTAGCTCTCTTTTGGCAAGCACATAAATTCGTTCAAAGTGAGATTCTTTGCTGCAGCGTGGGACCAAAATGAACACAAGGAGGAAAATCCTAAGTAAATTATCATCTTCAAGCGCTGTGATGGATTCATAAGCATAACTAGAAGGTCTCAATCTTCTTCGATGAGTCTATTTCATCGGTTCGACAGGATAATATCTTTCAACATTGAAGGTTTCGGATACGCAACAAATATTCTCTATGATCTTCTCAAGATCCAAATGTCCGAAGGCTTCAATACTTTTGTTGAAGGCTAATATCGTTTGAACGACAAGAAGATTTTTGATATCAAAACCTTTTTCATCTCTTTCCTCCTCGATATCTGCTGACTGGGTCTTTTTGAGAGAGACTTTCTTCACTTTAAACTGAGCACCATTAACCAGAGTTTCCGTTAGCCTTCTGTGGATTGCATCGATTTGATGCTTTGATGCCACTCTATATTTCTTAGTTGCCATTATGTCCTTTTTCATCTTTATTGTCAGATGATTGATTAACACTTTGTTTGATTGCTTAGGTTTGAATGGCTTTAGTAGTTCCTCATTGATGAAGTCTTCAAGATCTTTAGTTGAATGGTCAGGTGTAGTCGCAATGATTCGCCCAAAGATCTTTCTTACGCCTGCTGGGATCTGCTCTAATTGCAAATCACTATGTCTCATATGTCTTGTTGATCTATCTGCGTCTTCGGATTCATCAGTGTTTTCATCTGAGCTTGACAAATCAGTTGAGCTTTGTCTAGAAGAAGTTGAACTTTCAGGAACAAACAGATTTGTGCTTGGATTCACTTCACCTTCAACATTAGATAGAGACCTCAGAGAAGAATGGCCTTTTTCAATAACGTCTTCAATGTCAAATTCTGCAGAACGATGAGAGCTTGGACGATGATCATTGCCCTGTTTTGGAGAATTTCTCCTTAACAAATAAACCTCATTTCCGAGGAGGGCGGTTTCGAGAAAATCACTAGTACTATCGTCAGTAGTATTTGAAACATTCATGTCATTCTCAGAATCGGAGGTTTCAATATCATGTCCAGGTCCTAGCCGTCTCGTTTCGGTTGATGTCTTGCCATCATGAGTCAAGTTGCGGATGGGATTTTCTATCGACGAAGAACTAGCCATCTGAAGCAATAAGATTAAATCGATTTAGGGAGGAATGCAATTTCAAAGACTTAAATGAGTCTGTCACTTAAATGAGTCTGTCCCAACAGTAGGAGCAGTTATCCTTAATAAATTGAATCTGGGAGGGGGGTGTTGCCCCAACCCCCGGAGTTTAAAGATCGCGAAAGTTTAAATACACTGACGGCCGCATGATTGACAGGAGATTACGCAGTCAACTTGAACTCGGGCGCGTTTTCTGAATTGACATGAAAGTGAGCTGAATGTCAGCAATCTTAGCAATCTCAGATCTCTTCAACGTCTCAAGACGCTAAAATGTTGCAGGAGTGGCTTCAGGAACCAATCCTGTCGAAATTAGATTTTCGAAGTTCGCAATTTTCGAAAGGCCGAAATACGGGAATCTCGGAACAAGCAGCCACCACTTTTATATCGTGGGAAAGACGTAGATCAATGATATGGACTGTCCCCAAACACCAAACATTAAGATAACGTCATTTTTTAGATATGATATCATTATCAATTAGATAATAACTTTTGTAGGAAGATCTTTGTTCAATCTCCCTTCATAGGTGGAGGAGGTGGAGCGGCATTCGTTTTGTGGCTCCTCTTTCGAGGACTTTTGGCACCTGTCACCTGAGCGATTAGAATGTCCAATCAAAAAGTTTTTCTTTCCGTGGACATACGCACTAAATACCTCACTACAAGATGCAAATCTGCTGTACAATTTATCTTTCAGCGTTTTTATTCAACGATATTTTGGCTTCTTCTACGTAAGATTCGAAACCAAGCTTTGACAGGTACAGTGTGGCTAGGATCTGTTGTCACCACTCATTTTACCACCCGATTTTTTCAATTTTCTGGATTGAGTCAAATACTATGACTTCATCAATGGACTCCCTAAATCCGTGAGGTCTATTTCTTATGGTTTGAGTTTCATTCAATACTAACAACCAGAGACCGGATCTCACTAGATGGGTACATTCAACGAGATTTAATATCTACGTATCAAGGTCGTTATGGCATCAGCCATTCATCAAATCTCTGAAGCACTTCCTTCCAATGTGGAATTGCTACATAGAGCACTTTCTTTCCAGACTGTACTTCATTTCAATTTCGTTTGCAAAGGCGACGCGAGAAAAGTGTCTGCTTTCAAAATTCTTATACAATGACATGAGAAATCTTTATCAAGATTACAAAACCAAGGAATTGCGAAACGTATTTGAAACATCTCTTTTTAAAACAGAGATAACTAAAGGAGAAGGCCAGCTTACCATTATTGAGACCCATGAGTTAATAACAAAGATGGATTTGAAGGTCAATTCTCTTAAAAGTCTCCTAATGATGATTTTGATCTACGAAGAAATAATAAAGATAACCCAGAACCCCAGGCTTTTAGCCATGTACAATATCCCCTTCTTTGAAATAGAAGTAGTTGATATTAATGAACAGGCAGATACAACACAAAGATTTTGGGGTAAATTGCAGGCGAATAAGAAGAGAAAAATGGATTACTCACAGCTGAAGAAGGACATTACAGCTATGCGGTATTTACATATTTTTAATGAGGTGAAAGAAGATCTTAAGAAAGATGTTAACGACTGTGTGGAAGAATTGGAAACTTTATACTTGAAGGATGGGATGACTGTTAAAATATCAGAGAATGCTCTATCGGATAAGGAAGTTTTTAAAATTGACTTTGGATCCATTGAGGTATTATTCGAAAGGGATATGAAGGAAATTTGCTCAAGCATTAAGGACCTTGATGATAGACAGCTCTGTTTCATCGAAATACTTTCGTTGGAATTGATCTGTTCATCCTTATGTCCAGCAACAACTAAATTGACAGGATGTGCGAAGAGAACATTCTCGACTAAGGAATTTGAAAAAGCATGTACATCTTTTAGGCATCATAAGAAATCCTTGAAATGTCAGCATTGCAGAAATTCTTCTGGGTGATACATATGTTGACTGTTTCAATTGTTCCAATGTCTCTTTTTATTATGTTGTAAGCTTGGCCATCTATAGCTCTAATTGAGACAAACACACTCTCCAAAACTCCATTTGAGGTAATATAGTCGCTAATGCTATTTCTAAATAGCATGAATTCACTTAATTTCGAAGCTATATGAACTCTGGCATGGAGAAATCAGAACTTGATCTCTCAAAATACACAGATAACTAGTTCTTATTCCAAAATTAGCTGTAGGGGTGCGGATAAGTCGTTCGCTACAGTAATGTCATTAATGCTCATATAGTTGACTCGTTCAGTCATCTGTGGGAGAGTGGTACAATGGTGGTGACATAGACTTGGAGGTACATCAATCATACCTTTGGTCTAATGATCTGCTTTCTTCAAGATAGTGCCGCTCTGGAAACAATCTTTTCGGGATCAAGGGCTGATTTGTGTGGCATGCCGATCTTAGTCAAAACTGTCTGAGTCGCCGTCGAACTGTTGGGTAAAAAATTGAGTTACACGGATGGGTTGTGGTGTCTCCCACAGTTTTGGCCTACTTTTCGGTACCAGTGGAGTCTTCAGCTATGTTCAATTCTGGAATTTGGGAACGGGTGTATGGAACCATGGCGAGTGAATCAGAGCACTATTGAATCAGATGAACTAATATTGTACTTGCTCGGCACCCATGTAAGGTTTGATTAGTAAATCTTTTGGTCCTTTTTGATTGACTGTATGTTGCAGCATCTATGCTGTAACGCAGGATTTATGAGGTTGCTTTGACATGGGGCTGACTTATCTGTCTGGGGCAACACCAACTCGTGATAGGGGCCTACGTAACCGACTGGCGCTGATAGAGATGTGTGTTCATAAAATAATTGAATAAATAAATGAACAAACAAATAAATAAACTACGATGGGGTCCTCATGAACTTTCGATGAAGAATTATATTCAGCGAATAGTGAAAACAGAAAGTGTGTTTCAATTTAACTGTTGAAGAACCCGAAACAACGACAGAAGTATGGGGCAAATTGATGAGTCAAAATGAGAATGACGTAACAGGCTGGGAATGCATGAGACTCAAGAGCAGCCACTATTGTGAAACTATATAAAGGGTGCTCGATGCCCCCCTTTTGTGAAGTCTTAGCTCGGAAAACAATAGATCAAGCTGCCCGTACTTCATGGAAAGCACAACTAGCCCGGCTGCGGGAGAAGACCGGCCTTTACGGGTCGTGGTCTCAACAATAGTAAGTGTGTTCGTTGTGTGTGCCCTCTACACAACAGTGTCACTTGCAGGCATCAAGTCGGACCTTGATGTCATTGCTGATGCGAGCAGGGCCGCTGCTATGGGAGAATTCCCGGGCGTCGATAACGGTACACCGCTTGGTGGGTGATCGGCGCGATTTGGAAGACAGCCGAGACAGGTATAGCCTTGCGAGCTCTCGTCAAAGACTGTGAAGATTGGAGCAATGGTGATGCCGACCGTTGGGGCAAGTTCAGTTGTGTCTATGGCGCTGTGTCAACGTTACTGACAGTAGCCGGGGCTGGTTGGGGTGGCTACCAATATGGCGCAGCAATATTTAGGACGCTCCGTGACTTCTGGTATAAGCGAGATGTCGATACTGACTATGAGACCAGAGTATTGGACTTGCTGATCCACTACCAGGTTTCCACTGTTAACCATACTGGCTTACCCTGGACACCGGTATTTGATTTGCAGGGCAACTTATTGGTTGATACCCGCGTTGACTCATCACCTATTTTGTTCGGATATGACTGAGGGAATTCCAGCGCACATGAGCTACAATTATATTGGTGGCGACAATCATACGGTCGCAATGAACTTCATGCACCAGGCACCAACAAACAGTTCCTTGACACGTCGCGAAGTCTTTAATGACCAGGACTTCGATCAGGGCGGGCTGGAGGCAGGATTTATCTATAATCAGAATGCTGATGGTGGTTGGTTAGATACGGGCTATGACTACAACCAAATGTATGATGAGGTGTCTTGCTATTTTGGCGACCTGTCAAATAATGGGTTAGAGTTCCAGATTTATGATAACAATCATCACGGCACTATTGCTGCTGGTAACGTACGTGCGTGCGAATATGGGGCCTATGATACCGGCAGTCTATTTAGTGTTGATGCGCCCATCCCGATTAACGACGGATGTGCAGTCTCTTGAAGTCACACGATTAGACTTGATTTAACACGGCCCCTGACCACTGACGTCGAGGTTGAGAGTGTAACCGTCGGAACAGGTAGAAAGCCAGATTGTATTAAATAAGCATATTTAGAAAATGAAAACAACTAACGAAAATTGTAGAGAGAAACAGAAGAGAAAAGAGGGAGTAATAGGATGCATGAATGAATGAAAACATTCTAGTATAGTCAATCAGAATCTTGTAAGTGACTCACAGAATATGACACGTTGATTATAACGAAAGCCAAGTTTGAAGTTCATGACTTTCAGATTCAATCATGCCGCACGTATCTATGATTAATATCTACCTACTATCTACCAACTCTTAATTACTATGAGCTGTGACAGCATGCAGGTGAGAGCCGTTCCCAACTTAACCCCGAAAAGCAAGTTTTGGTGACATAATCTTGCATAACTGTTTATGACCGTAGACACCTATCAAGTCGAACTGCAACAATGTACATAAATCAAAAATATAAGAGCAAGTAAAATATATAAGAGTCACTTCTCACTTCTTGCAACAAGCAGAAGTGTTGGAGAAAGCCAATCTAGAGGTCTTATCCAAGAGCGATTTTACTTCTGTGGCGCCGTTAGCCTTCACCTCAGATGTGGTTCTGGCATATGATGGTGGGATATCCAAAGCTGGGTTGCAAGAGAAGAAGTTTCTTGGTCTGATCAACAATGTAATAGGTTCAGCAGGCATGAGCGGCCAATCTTCCGGAGCCGGCACATGGGATATGCCGAATGTATGGAACACGAGGATATCAGTGTTCTCAATATTGTCAGTACCATCACCAATCCACTCTTTGATACCAAAGACACCGTCACCAGAAGACTGTGGAACATGCACACCAGATGGATAGACTCTGTCCTCATCGTACTTGACAACAGTGATGGTGTTCTTGGCCCATGGGGCTCTCTTAGCTGGAATGGAACCATCCTTGGCCATCATCAATGGAGTCTGAGAAGACACAATCTTGTAGGAAGCAGGCTTACCGGAGTATGGGTTGATGGAAGATGGGTTGATGATGTCCCAAGATCTGGATGTCTCAGCACAGGCGTGGGACAACGACTCAGCGACTGTCTTGTAGACAGTACCCTGACCATACCAACCGTTACCATATGGGTTTACAGTAGACCCAAGTGGGTGCTCAGATGCAACAACATCAGCCTGGACAACAGAGTTGTTATCACCATCGACTCTTGGATCCAATCTCAAAGAGAACAGATGTTGATGGTTATGGGCGTTCACTTGTGGGTAGACTGTGGTACCCCATGGGCCAGTCTTCTCACCTGGGTTACATACGGTGGTGTTCAGAATACCAGTGAGCTTCACATCCAATCTGATAGATCCATCTTGGAGAAAGTTCCAGTAGATACAGTATTCATAGTTAGCTGCAGAACTTGTTAGTATTTTGATGATAAAGCATGCTTATGTTAGTACTTACCTGCAGTAAAGATCTGGGAGATAATAAGTCTTGTCGCTCTCGTAACAATGGTTGTGGCAAAGTCATCTCTAAAATCAGAGTGCTTGTACAAGATACCGTCATCTTCCTCATGGATACAAACAGCATTCTTGACAGTCAATGGAGCACCAGATCTGTCACAGAAGTGTGCATCCAAGTAGTGGATAACACCCTTACAGTCACAACCAAGAGCCAATGGGTTTGTCATGTAACCAGCACCGTATTCACCAATGTCCAAAGCATGCTTTCTGAAGTGCTTGAATGATGGATCACCATATGGAACAACCATCTCAGCCAAGGACATTCTGTGGAAAATTGGTCTCACGTTACCATGGTCGTTGTAAGTGATATCGGACAAGACAATACCCTCTCTGTAGTTGAAACCAACGTGGAACTTGAAGTTGGACCACTCCATGATGTTACCAGTCATTTTGAAAGAGACGCCCTCTGGTTGAGTAACATTGATTGGCTTGACATCGGTTCTGTAACCAAACTCTTTCACGGCATCAGATGGGTAGAAGTTGGTAGCTGGCTGCTTAGATAATGGTTTTCTCACTTCTGGAATGTCAATAAAGATAACCTTCTTCTCTTCAGTGTCAACGATAGGAATAAAGTCCAATGGGAAGGTGTATTGAGAGTCATCCTCTTGAGGTCTGTAGTACATCATAGCTTGTTGCAATCTGTGAGCAGAACCCCATCTCTCATCATAACCAATGGTCCATGGGTCACAGTACACCTTGTGCATCTCAGTGGCTGGAATACCAGAGAGAACACACTGTTCAATGACAGTTGGATCCGTTCTGATAACACTCTCGGTGGCTTGCAAGTCCTCAACGGTGAGAATTGGTTGGACACCTTCAACATGCTTTAAACCAGTAATGTTCAAGTTGACCAAATCAACGATACCTTCTTGAATACCAGCCTTTCCGGCCTCCAGAAGGAAGAACTGAGCCATTCTTGGTGGAATTGGGCCGTTTTGTTCCTTCCACAAGTAGTAGGACTTTTTGGTTGGTTCTCTCAAGGTGATGGTGTTGAAAGAAATTTTTCTAGCACCGTAATCCTTCTTCACTACTGAAACAACAGCATTGATCTCTTCTGGAGACAATGGGTCCAATGGGTGAGCTGGTGCCGCTGGAGGGGCCAAGGCAGCGGTGGCCTGGGAAGCGATTTGTTGCAAACGTTCCATACTCTGATTGATTGATTGCTTGATGTGGAATAGGAATAAGCAGATCAACCTGAAAGAAACGTGAAATACAGAAGTCTTTATATACCCCAAATGCCCATCTCTGTTGTTGTCCCCATATCCCACCGTTATCACATTTTTTAACCTGTTTGGGAAAGTCTGTCCCCAGAACTGCATGATAACAAAATTGTCCTGATCAGGTAAGTGGGTGCACAGCCTACGCGCGCTTGTCAATTTTCCTCCTACGAACGACGAATGAGTGTAGGGGCTTCGTAGATTATGGACAGGTAGTCACAAGTCTTTTCCCAAGTCACTCCCTGATTTCTCTTGTGAGAGATGAGAGATGCAAGGAATTCTAGAATCTTTAGACATTATTATATTTAGAAAGAGCCTTCTTGGTAGGAAATTGACTCGAATATGAATGGTAATGTTGCGCAAAGATGTACAGGTGGACTTGGACATGCCAATAATTCATGAGACTATAGGGTCTGTGTCTTGGCTATATGAATACCAAGCTCGGGTTCATCATTCCGGTGAATAGTGGTAATTCACAATACAACAAATAGGAAAACCCAATTATATGCTTCTATGAATCCATTGTCAATCTGAGGGAAAGGATCCATGAGCTATATCTTCCACTCATCGCCATCCACAGGCACTACGAACTGCTTACACAGTGCAAACACAGAGCTTACACAGAGTTAACAAAAGCATAAGCGTTAATTAAAGGGCTAACTCAGAGATGCCTGGGATACCATCCAGTTCGCCGTAATTCGTAGATCTAACAGATTTCTTACTTCCAATGTTGCGTCTGCGCTTCTCGACAAAGCTCAACCCACTGATCGCTTCGTTTGCAGGTTTGTCATCATCGTGGTACACCAAGTCATCATTACCGAGGTATAGCACCTTCATGATATTGCCAAAGCCGACAACAATAGACTTGTGGCCAAACTTGGCAATCTGCGATACAGAATTCACCAATAGACCTTCAAACTTACCCATGGATGGAATCTCGTAAGTCTCAAACTTGCCATGGGCGCTTAAAGTCCAACCGTCCCAAAGATCATATTCTTTCTCTTCACGCTTCCCGTTATGTCTGCGACGCAGGCCACCGTGTTCCTGACTCTTCTCCTCTGATCTTCTCTTGATACCCATGATCTGGTTGGTATCAGTCACACACCAACCTTCAACATTAGCATGCTCATTGACGTGTTCAGTAACCTGGTCAAAACCAACACATCTGATTTCACGAGGATCACGCTCCACTCGAAGACAGATCGACGTCTTTGCATGATGATCCACCGTGAACGTATGCATCACAACAGTGTTTGATTCAGACAATGTGTATGCGACAGAGAAAGATGCAATAGATGCAGAACCACAGAAGCGGCAATGCGTTGGTTGATCATGGAAGACGCGTAATGAACCACGCTTGAAATTTCTGATAGGGAAAGACTTGATCAAGATACCTGTCTGAACATCAATCAATTCGGCAACATTTGGACATGTCCGAACCATGAAGCCCACAAATGGCACAATAGCAATTGCAGATTTGGAGTACTGTGATGTCTCATCAGGTTTCTCAGGGGAGACAATCCCAGGGTTATTAAATCTGTGTTGATCAACTGTTACGAATCGAGACTTCCATTTGTTGTTCACTGCGGTGGATACAAGTATCTTCCCATCCTCAGTGTATGAAATCAATCTATCATTGACACGAGGGGTAATCAACTTCGCACAAGATGCCAATGCTCTATCAGTCAACTTCTCCTTAGTCGGAGAGCTTCCTTGACATGGAATGGTCAATATTTCACCAGTCTTCAAGACAATGACCAAATCTTCAAGTTCATTTGAGACGTTAGTGTTGTTTGAGAAAGATACAGTAGCAGAGAGACGTGGAGATGTGATGGATCTCATACTGTTTCTTCTTGAACCAGGGGGAGATGCAATGCTCTGCTTGAGAAGTTCATTTCTCTTCTTTCTCAAGGCAAACGCAGGAACAGTACGATGTCTGAAGAAGGCCTCCAAAGTTGCAGTGTTTCTCAATTCCTCAAACTCAAATCTCCAAATCCAAGTCATTGATAGTCTCGACCAGCATTGCACTAGGCCAGATTTGGAAAATACAGCAATATAGCTACCATGATCGCTGAGGACAATGTTAGTAATAGGCCAGGTACCAGGAATCAGCGGCAATTGTGATGGTATTGGTATTGGTTGAGCCAATGGCGACCAGATCAAGACTTTATGATCCAATCCAACAGAAACAATAAAAGGGGATCTCGAAGTGGTGATCTTAATTATATCCAAGAAGTGCGAACCACTCAACACCTTGGCTTGAAATGAACGTTCCTTTTCGGAGATCTTGTTCAGAGGCTTATCTTCATCAGAGGTCAAATTGGCTGTGAAATACTTCAGTGCGATCATGGATAACGACAATGCAAACACCAAAAGGGTAAGGAACTCTAAGACATAAAATATATCAAATCTGTATGCAGCGCGTAGAGTAAACGATTTGGAAATTATAGCATCTGCACCATGAACAGCAATGATTGGCCTATCTGCAGAGACCAAAACTCTCTGGAAAGATTTCTTAGAGTAATACTTTTCCAAAAGCTGTGAAACCTCACCACTGAATACCTTTTTCTCCAAGAAATTCACCGAATCACCGACAGACTGAATGTCAGAGCGGTATGAATGGCCCATCCATCTCAGGTTGAACAAAACAATGAAAAGAACAATGATGACGAAGCCAGTTAGGGTAGTCGAGAATGGTAAGGAAATCTTTTTAATCTGTGCTTTCACCTTCGAGAACATTGAGATCTTTGGTTCTTCGCCCAAGGAAAGAAATTTTGGAGGTTCCTCAATCAAATCACGGAGCTCCAATCTGCATACATCGATACTCAACACACTAGCAAAGAAAGTCAAATGGAAAATGTGATCAATGATAATAGCAAAACTTGCAAAGATGCAGAAAATCTTCGAGCTTGGGACGACATTTGGATAGAAAACACGAAGGATGAGTAAATCCGTGGCCATCACCAGCGTTGAAGTCAATCCAGAGCGCTCCATTGCCTTAGATAGACGGCTAGCAACTGACAATTCACCAGGAGTCTCAGAAATTGTGGTTATAACGCGAAACATGTTCTCCACGCCACATACGATCACTAAGAACGGTATCAATTGTAATGGAATCTCAAAGAAGTCAACACCATTAAAGAAATATGTTGTGAGTGTAGCTGCTGAGAATATGGAGAGTGCCATTTCCGTAATGAATGCAAATAATAACCCCAGTTTGGATGTCACCATGGATAGATTAGACAACGATATGATTATGTACAGACCGATCAGCACATAACAACATGTAAGAACAAAGTGGTCTAGGAAGATCATCCTCGTGAACTCCAGGATGTATGAAGATTTCAGTGGTTCTTCCTTATCATGTCTGAGAATAAATGAAGTTGTAGAGTTCTGCAGTTGCTTTACGTTATTATCCCAGATTTTCCCATAGTTCACTGGAGAATCACGCAGATACATCATAAGAATCCGTACAGCATCTGCACTCCTCACTATACCATTTACCTTGAGACCTCCTGATATAAGTCCTGAGTGAGAGTTCTGTGATTGAAGCAACTGAGAATTGATAGTTCTTATTGGAGATTGGTCATTTTTCAGAGTCTCCATATCGTTTCTCCAAAACACCAACGGCGTGTGAACAAATACTGAACCACCATTGGGTATGCCATTGAGCAACACCTGTTGAGACTCAAGAACATCCACGAGGAAGCTTTTTTCCAATGCGCCTGGATTCATGTCAAAGTAGTCCCTCTCAACTTGCTTCGGCTGGAACCAGATCTGTTTAAGTACCACTTCTGGAAGTTGAGCATCCACTGACGATACAGGGTACAATTCTGTGATATACTGATACTCAAAAGCCTCTGTAGAGCTCAGCACAGCGTATATCGATGGATATGAGAGCACAAAGCCAATGGACACCGGCACCATGATGTACAGCGTCTGATGTCTCACCACCTGCTGTGCTAGCGAGCCATAGAGGCGTCGGAGCCTGGTCACATAATGTGCATTGGTGTATCGGATGAAGACAAGGATGAGCGACCCGATAAACCTGAGGAAGTCCAACATTGTGGCTGTATATGATGGATGTAATCGGAGATGAAGTAGTAGGGCACAACAGTTGACGAGCAGGTTAGTTCAGCCAATTACGGGGATCCAGCGTGTATACAAAGCAGTCAGACAGAGCAACCAGAGCGAATAAGTAGGATAATACCTTCAAAGGAGCAAACAGTTCAATGCCAGTACGAAGCTCCGAGTTTTTCTTCGTCCCTTTTCCTCTTTCAAACTCCCGTGTTGATGTTCTTGCAATTTCAATTTTCCTGTTTGGTCGTTGTGAATTTTCAATCAGCACAGTTGGAGGTTCGAATCTCACGGAAAACTTTCCAATGGCACTGAACTACAATGGTATAAAAATATTTGAAAGCAGCATAAATTGAAAACATTTCATTTGACTCCCAGGGATGCGATCTGCAAGTTATTCATCTCCACTAGCAGCTGGCTGATACGGTCATCCAAGAGACCTTGGGAGTAAGCGTCACGCTCTTCCTGGTTCAAATAGTTCTGTATTTGTGCCAAACGGGTATAACCTTCTGTACAAAATCTCATTTGGATCTTCACAAGTGCTTCGAAAGACGGATCAAAATATGGAACCCTGAGAGAAATCAACTGTGGCAATTCCTCCTTCAATTGGTTGTTCAGCTGGTCAAAGATCTCTTTAGCCAACTGCAATTCCTTCTCTGCTCTTGGAAGCTTGGAAGCATCCTTAGCTGGCTTGTCCACCAACCTGCGCACCTTGGCCTTTGCACCTTCATAGTCAATCTTCTTATGTGATCTCTTCTTGATAGCTTCATCTATCTCATTGAAGTATTGGCAGAAAGTGGTAACAGGCGTCAAAACAGTTTCACGGAATGGACCATCCAATTGCTTCACAGTCTCAGAATCAAACTCAGTGACACATTGTAAATAGTAGTTACCTACATTAGAAGAGCCGCCCATGGACTTGGAATCATCATAAAGCGAGGAAATCACCTCTGCAATACGCACTTGCGACTGTGTCATAGCACGAAGAGAGTCCAAGTAGCCCTTTGCTTCCTTCTCAAGCTCTCTACCAGCTTTGGCAAGACTGGTGTCTGTTAGTGTACTGCAACATAGTGGAATTATCAAGTAACTCACGTCTTGTAACGTCTTTCTTCAATGTCATAGTCCTTATCACTCGCACGGTCCGTATTCTTAACAAGTGCCTACACAGCCGGGTTAGCAATCTCCAACGGTAACAAGGGCGAAATCTCATTGCCCACAGCAATCCAACATACCTGTGTACCGGCTCTCGACACGGCCTTCTTAAACCCTTGCCAACTCATAATCAGTTTCCCTTTGAAAGTTGTTAAAGCTAATCAAGCCGTGTTTCAGAAGTTGTTTTGTGGTGTTTTTGGCCAGCGCGAGCCCTTTCCACCGGTTTATGGGCACGACCCAAAGAATACAAAGGAAGGCTACAGGTGTCTCAGGAGTTCTATATATATAAGAGAGAAGAAGAAGAAGAAGGAGAGAGAGAGGAATATCAACACTTCACAACTCAGAATCGGTTGGCTTGATACCGATCCCATTGACATTTCTGTACATTCTAACACCATTATCGCCTTCGACGAATTGACAAGATCTAATAACCTTCCACAAGGAAATCCACATGTTCTCACCATCGTATCTATAGTGCTCACCCATAACCTTCTGGATGGCAGCAGATGCCTCTCTAGCGTTGTAGAATGGGATTCTGGAAACATAGTGGTGCAAGACATGGGTCTCGATGATGTCGTGGAAGATGTGTTGACCAACAAAGCCAAAGTTTCTGTCAATGGTTGCAGCTGCACCCTTAGCGAAAGTCCATTCGGAGTCATCATAATGTGGCATACTTGGGTCAGTGTGTTGTAAGAAAGTGACAAAGACCAACCAGTGGTTGACCCACATGAATGGGACAAACCAGTTGATGAAAGCGGACCACAGACTGTAAGTGGTGGACCACCAGTAGACAAGGGCAAAAGTACAAAGCATACCGATATCAGAGAGGACAATATACCAGTATTCCTTTGGCTCGAAGATTGGAGAAGATGGATTGAAGTGGGATCTGCCTAGGGCGCTGTACTCTGGATGTGGCTGGCCAGTAGCGTTGGTGAACAAGTACAAGTGCAAACCACCAATTTGTTGAAAGACCAAAGTCAAGAAACTCATGATTGGAGTTTCTTCCGTGACCTCAGAGATGACAGACTTACCCTTAATCTCGACGTACTCCTTCTTGGTGTATGGAACAAAGACCATGTCTCTAGTCAAGTGACCGGTGGCCTTGTGATGCTTACCATGGGAGAACTTCCACGAGAAGTAAGGAACCAACAAATAAGAGTGAAGAACCCAACCAACAAAGTCGTTAACCCAGGTATAGTCACTGAAGGCACCGTGTCCACATTCATGGGCCAAAATCCACAGACCAAAACCAAAAAGACCCAAACAGTAAGCATAAACGTTCCATAATACGAATCTGATGTATTGGTTCTCAACGAGTGGAATCAATCTGTAACCGATGTTACCAATGATGATCATACAGATTATATCTCTAGCAACATAACCCAAAGATTGCAGGAGTCTTCTCTCATAACAGTGCTTTGGGATGGCCCTCAGGATGTCCTTGATAGTATAATCTGGCACTTTGAAGACATTACCATGTGTGTCGATAGCTGTCTTTTGAGTGCCAGAGAGAGATGCAACGTTACCGACTTTGGTGGTTCTTACTTCAGCATTGGTGGCTGAAGTGTTCTCGGAGCCTGAAACGAATGTGGTCGACATCTTTTCGGGTACCTTCTGTCGAGGTTTGGATCTCTTGATAGAGCCCACGCGAGATAAATTTTTCTGTTGAGGTTTTCCCCAGCGGGATGAGGCAATTTGGCCGCGATGGCCCAGAATTTTACGTAGCGCGCTGTCAGATGCTCTACATTGCATGTGATTGGATAAACAAACCCCGATAAAAACAACATGTATAGATGACCAGATCGTTTTATTTCTAATAGGAGTATATTTCCATTGTATTGCACTTACCAAAGATATATACAACATATTGGCTACAAGTTTTTACACCAAGATCGGTCGCTTTTATTTAGAGTTCAACATCTGTGCGGGCGCGTTAGAAAATAGATTTTCTTTTGATAAAACCTAATTTTATCCCGTTTGAACACGATGAGCAGACGAGTATTAATATTGAAGAAGCACGGACAGCACCCAACATGAAGTAATCTGTTAGCGGTTTACGCTGGAGAGCCAGACGTACTATATAATATCGCCATGGGGATGAGTAAATATATATATTAATCATGATGAGATTGTTTTCTAAAAAAAAGCACAAGAAAGCACTCACGCTGGGGGTCGAACCCAGAATCTTCTGATTAGAAGTCAGACGCGTTGCCATTACGCCACGCGAGCTTGCTTGTGATGTAGTTAACGAGATTTAGTCTCAAGTTACCAATGAATGATCTTGTAAATTTTTTTTGACTCTTCAGCTTTTCTTAACCTATGAAGCTCAGCGCCCCCCTTGTTAAGTACATTTCACAATCCAATCAAGTTTCATAACATACATCGTATAACATCCATTAACTTATATACTTCCCAAAAAAATTTTCCTACCAAAACCCTTTTTCCTTTTCACATGAAACTCAGAGCGCTATTCAAAAGTTCGCCTGTTCCAATCAGCTTCAGCTGTACTGGATCTAGAAAAGGTTTACCTTTTCTTCTCCCCTTATCTTCGGCTCTTTGATGCACATGAGAATATAATAGAGCATCAAATTCATCTTCAAATCCACCAAACATCAATTCGGAGTTCACCTTAAACTCTTCAACATAAGAATCCCAGATACTCATCTCTCGGAAAAGTTTGATGCCAGAAATTGAAATGACACAGCACAGTGTATACAAGATCTTCATAGAAATGTAGTCTCTTGAACGGACCAGGCCAATGAATTCATTCCGCTGCGCCAAAAGCACAACACCACGAAGTATGGGAATCACATAGCCCATCACGACTGCTCTATAACAAACATGATCGATCATTGTTATTGCTTCATGGTATATGGCAAAATTGCCATCGACACTTGTCACAACGTTATTCATGTACGATCTGAGATTAGCAACGAAGGGGAACATGGTTTTCTCTCCCCGAGGTGGTATGATCTTCAGCTCTTCCCTATATATTAACGATTCGTAACGTGTGTGTCCCATAATTTCGGCCTTGGTATCGAATATGTCCATGATACCACGAGATAATTCAAAGATATCGACGAAGAAGTTATTTAGACCGTAATAAGACACCAGAAGTGCAGGAGAAGCAGGAAGGACAGCGACGACTGTAAACACAACCACGTTAGAGATGACCATAGCACCCAGAGTATCACTATCGGTGATATCATCAATCATTCTCATCTCTGTTTTCAATAGCTGGATCGTGTTACTGATGTATCGATGTGTGATATCGAATAAGCTGTGACAGTCAGGATCGTTATTGGTGTGGATCACCAGATAGTCATCACCCGCTAAGTAAACATTTGTTATGTGGTTTAAGTTGTAGAATCTCCAGAGATACATGGTTGAGCATGCGTAGATGGCACTCTGCATGAGTTCGGACTGTCGCCAGAGTCTTGGACCATCGATCTGGATCACATTACTGACCTCGTTACTCCTGTTATTGCTGAAGAACCCACCAGCGAAATCAAGATAGAATTTTAGCAACTTTTGCTCGAATCTTGTGATGTTCATCATTGATTGCATCGAGTTCAGGTTCTTCATATACATGTTTGTAAGATCTTTGCACACTGCATCATCTCTCAAAAGAGTTTCTTCAATAATGCTCTCTTCGCTGACTGATGAAGAAGAAGTTGATGATGATGATGGAGAGCCTGACGACGAAGAAGATCCTGATATTGATCTTGACAATGGAGAAGGCTTGACCACTTGCTGCTTCTCAACAAGCTGAGGGTACACACATATTCTCTTTGTGTGAACACAGTACTCACAGGAAGGTTTACCCTCATTGCACTTGATCTTGAGCTTCTTACAGCTCATACAGCCGTTCCTAGATCGTCTTGCCTTTGGTTTCCCGCCCCCAACCAATTCCTCGATCCTAGCTGGCTTAGCGCTCTTAGGACGCACAATCCTCTCTGGCTGAAGTGCCTCCCTCGGTAGCAGTTCCATCTTTTTTGCCTCTGCCCCTGTCGGCTTAGCTATTGGCTCTGGAATTTCCTTAGGAGCCCCCGGGTCAGCCTCAGATGTATGTTTTGATTTTCTCATCATGCGTACGGTTTTCAGCCCCCAAGTCTGAGATTACGTTCGTTGTTCGCTTTGCGGTTGCATAAGGTACATCATTCCGATGAGGGAATAATCGCTGCTATTGTGCCCTGATGTACATAGCGGTCGGAGCCGTTCTGTGCTTGTATAATATATATAGAGTTTGGGTGCCACCGCAAGCACCGTTGAAAAGCACTTTCTTGACGAGAAGAGGTTACAGAGAGTAGTTTACAGTGGATGATTCACTCAGATATTTACCAGTACGACATTCTATTACTTCTTTAACTGCTGCAATGCATCCATCTTATCGTGTCCCACGATGTTTCCATGTCCCATGCCCTTGGTGATAGAGTCAGCCAAGTTCTGCAGACCACCAGTCAAGTAGCTTCTTCTGAGGTCCTTTCGAACTTGCTGTTGTAACAATTGCTTCAACTCATATCTCTTCTTAGACAACTGCTGCTTATCTAACTGTTTATTTTCCTTCTTGGTTCTGTTCCTCTTCAGGAACACATCTTCAGCATCCATGTCGTCCATATCAAGACCCAAATCGTCTGCTGCCTTTTGCATCCAGTTATCGTCTTTTGACAAAGATTTTGTAGAGATTTCACTATCAGCCAGCTCGCCGGAAAGTCTTGCTCTTTCTCTCAATTGGACCAAGATATCAGTCTCTACTGGCATTCTTGGAACATCCTTTGTCCATTTCCTAGTAGCCTTACCTCTGAATTTAGATTTATCATCACTCAATGTTTTTCTCAAGTTTCTCAAAGGACCAGACGCTTCCTGTGGGGAACAGATCATCACAGAGACACCTTGGGCACCCGATCTGGCAGTTCTACCGGATCTGTGGATATAAACATCTGCACTTCTTGGTAAATGGTAATGGACAACGTGCTGAATACCTGGGATATCCAGACCTCTTGCTGCAACATCAGATGCGATCAAGACAGTAGATTTGGTAGATTGTTCCAGTGTGGCTTTCTTGAAATTCTCAATGTTTTTAAGTCTCTGTTTTTGGATCATGTTGGAGTGGATTGCAAAAGTCTTGATATTTAAGTTGTTCAAGAACGGAACTAATCTCTTGACAGAGTCAATGGCATTGGTGAATACCAAGGTGGTACCTGGATACATCAGCAGGAAGTAGTACAAGTAGAGATCTCTCTCGGCTGGAAGACATTCAACCAACGTCTCAATGATATCCTTGTGTAATTTGGAGTGTGGATTCAAGTCGACGAATGTTGGCTTGGACTTGAACTTCAGTTTTGAGTGTAGAAGTTCCATAATCTGTTTATTGTCATCATCACCACCTTTCTTTGGGTTATATTTGTGCACAGCTCCCAGCTTAGAGAAAAGCTCTTTGGCAAAAGTTGCAGAGAAGACAGAGGATTGCCACTTATCTTTCTTCGTTCTCTCTGTGGCAAGAATCTTCAAGATCTGTTCAAATTCATCGAAGTGACCATCCTGTAACAATCTATCAGCTTCATCGAGCACCAAGACATCCAAATTAGCGAATCTCTTGCGGACAGCCTCGGTCCTTTCAATCAATTCAAGGAAACGACCTGGTGTAGCAACAACGATTTGACCCGAACCTGGATATTTTAACAATCTTTCTTGCTTTTGGATAGACAACCCACCCGTCAGGGAAAGAATAGCCGATTGTGAGAATGGGAAATACTTGGAGATGTTGTTCAAGTGGTCCATCACTTGATGCGCAAGTTCTCTTGTAGGTGTAAAGATCACACCTGCTGGTGCTTGATCGTTTTGAGTTCTTGCCACCAACTTTTCCAAGATTGGAATACCATACGCCAAAGTCTTACCAGAACCCGTGGATGCCTTGCCGATGAGATCTTCGCCTTGTAATGCTAGAGGGATACACTTCTTTTGGATAGGAGTAGGTTCTTTGAAGTTCAATTTGGCCAAACCCTGAAGGGTATATGGGGAAAGGTTGATCTCTGCCCATTTTGGTAGGTCAGTATCATCTTCTGGCAATTCAACGCTCTTGAAAGAAACAGATTCAGAGAGGATTTTCTCTTGGTCTTGAATCTGTTTCTTCTTTGGTTTAACTTCTTTCTTCTTAGGTTCATTAGACTCTTCCATTTCCACATCCTTCAGTTCCTCACTATCTGGCTTCTCTTCATCTTTACTCTCCTCCGTCTCCTTCACCACGAACTGAGGCTTACCATCCACATATTCGACACCAACGCCTTCCAGCTCTTCCAGTCCATAGAAACCGCCGAAATCATCCAATGTGTCTGGGATATCAACAGACTTCCATTGCAGCCTATCGGCACCGATAACTTTCTTCTTGGCAATTGGTTTCGTAACCTTATTTTTGGTCGCTTTACTCTTCAGGTCTTTCTTCTTGGACAGGAGATGCTTCTTTAGTCTATTCACAGCCATTATGAAGCAAACTGTTTAATCTTTTGTGTTTGAATGTGTCCCTTCGGAGGGGAAATTTTTCTTCGAGAGCTCATCGCTTCAGATTTTTTTTTCTTCGCTCGGTGCTGGAACTCGTATTGAAATTCTAATGGGAAGTAAAAGTCCAAATCTCTCACCTTTCGAGCGATTAGTTTGAAGGTGTGCAGTGAAACACCATGGCCTTCCTAAAGAGAGCAAAGTCCATCACAGGCAAGACGTACACCAAACCCTCCATCAAGCCGCAGCATACAAGGAAGATCATCAGACGTTATCATCTCTTGACAATGAAAAGAGATGCCATTTACCATAAACTATCCATATTATTGAGACAACAGATTGATGAGAACAATATAGGGGAGTACAATAACCTTCCCAAGGAGAAGGATGTGCCAGGGGAGACT
Source organism: Williopsis suaveolens (assembly GCA_003708225.3). Lineage (NCBI taxonomy): Eukaryota > Fungi > Ascomycota > Saccharomycetes > Phaffomycetales > Wickerhamomycetaceae > Williopsis > Williopsis suaveolens. The sequence continues at coordinate 167,272 of PPNS03000010.1, read as the reverse complement.
GAATTGCTACAGGTCAATAACATGTGTGTCGATGAGCTATACAAAGTGTTGAATAAGATCGAATATGAGATGCACGAGAACGGCGGATTACAGAAATATCAGATTGCATCGATACATGGTCAAGAATCCAAACGTGGCAGTGACTCATCCAAATGGTTATTTGATACTATGCCTGAGTTGAAAACCACTAAACCCAAGACTTTGGAGATTGGTTGCCTCTCCACAAAGAATGTGATATCACGGTACTGTGACTGCATCAGGATAGACTTGAACTCCAATGAACCAGGTATCTTGAAACAGGACTTCATGGAAAGGCTGATACCGAAGAAACCTGAATTCGGACTGGTTTCCTGTTCTTTGGTGCTCAACTTCGTTCCAACTCCAAAGAAAAGAGGCGAGATGATCCAAAGATTTGGCAAATTTCTAGAACCCAATGGCCATCTTTTCATTGTATTACCATTAAGCTGCATAAATAACTCCAGATACTGTGATAAACAGTTATTCACTCAGATAATGGAGTCTCAGGGGTTCAGCATGGAGCATTACCATGAGACAAAGAAGCTCGTCTACATGTGTTTCCAACTCACTAGAACTGCAACGCGAGATAAATTCTCCAAAAAAAAGATACATGATGGTAAGACAATGAATAACTTTTGTATAATACTATGAACGAACACTGTATCGGATGGTAGAAGCCTTGTTGTCAGTATCAATAGACTCCCACGGTTACATGGCCTGGTACGAATCTCGCTGCCCCTACCGAAAACTCAGGGCCACCAGTGGAGACGAACGAAACTAAGCGGTACCAGAAAGGAAAAAGAACCATCAGTGATCACAACCAGCACGAAGACAAAACAGCAGAGATGGTAAGTGGCGAGGAGGAATGGACTTTTGAGTGTCAATTAGCCCATTATTAAATGTATTCCAAGAAGAAGAGCACTAACAGCATTCACACAGGGACAGGGAGCATCAGGACTTCCAGGTGGCGACAGAAAGAAGAAGGACAAATCCAAGAAACCAAAATATGAACCACCAGTGAAGACCCGTATCGGTCGTAAGAAACGGAAGGGCGGTCCTTCTACAGCGGAGAAACTCCCAGATGTGTTCCCAAGAAATAGATCCAACTTGAAGTTATTGAAGACGCAGAGAATCCATGACCATTTATTGATCGAACAAGAGTATGTTGCTAGTATGGAAAACTTGAAACCTTTTGAAAAGAAACAGAACGAAGAACGTGAAAAGGTGGAAGAGATCAGAGGTACTCCATTGACTGTGGGTACATTGGAGGAGATCATTGATGATGACCACGCCATTGTCAGCTCAACTTCGGGTCCAGAATACTACGTCACAATCATGTCCTTTGTCGATAAGGAACTCTTGGAGCCTGGTTGTTCTGTCCTTTTACACAACAAGACGGTTGCAATTGTGGGTGTCTTGGAAGATGATGCCGATCCATTGGTGAGTGTGATGAAGGTGGCCGTGGCGCCAACGGAAACGTATTCCGATATTGGTGGTTTGGAGTCACAGATCAAAGAGGTTAAAGAAGCTGTGGAGTTACCATTGACACATCCAGAGTTGTACAGTGAGATGGGAATTCAACCACCAAAGGGTGTTATCCTCTACGGTGCTCCAGGAACCGGTAAGACACTTTTGGCAAAAGCTGTTGCCAATTCCACATCTGCTACATTTATCAGAATGGTTGGTTCTGAATTGATCCAGAAATACGCCGGTGAGGGTCCAAAATTGGTGAGATCTTTGTTCAAATTGGCTGCTGATAACGCTCCAAGTATCGTTTTTATCGATGAGATTGACGCCGTTGGTACAAAGAGATACGATTCACAGTCTTCAGGTGAAAAGGAGATTCAACGTACCATGTTGGAATTATTGAACCAGTTGGATGGTTTTGACGATCGTGGTGATATCAAAGTGATCATGGCCACCAATGCCATCGAATCCTTAGACCCTGCTTTGATTAGACCTGGGCGTATCGATAGAAAGATTCATTTCCCACCTCCAGATTCAGAGAATTTGAAGAAGATCTTTGAGATCCATACAAGAAAGATGACGCTATCTGGTGATATTGATGTTGATAACATTATCAGTGCCAAAGATGAACTCTCTGGTGCTGAGGTGAAGGCTATAACTACAGAAGCTGGTTTGATCGCTTTGAGAGAGAGAAGAATGCAAGTGACAAACTCTGACTTTATCAAGGCCAAGGAGAACGTGATGAAGACCAAGGTGGATGAGTCTTTGGAAGGGTTGTATTTGTGATTGTAATCTACGTGCTGCACTTATATAAGGGTTTTGACTTAGGATATTTGGCATTGAAGGTTTTGTAGCCATAGTCTCGCATTGGCTGCAATACTCTGACAAGTTTTTGTTGGGATATCTTTGCCGTAAGCATGGACTTTAAGTCACAAGTGAACTAGTAACCATTACAGAAATTGTTCAAGAAAACATAAACATATGTATTGCAAAATCAGAAAAAAAAACTTCGCTCCTCCTAGTAACCTGTTGTACATTTAACATGGAGCCATGAGTTTACACTATCCGAGAAAATACGACAACCGAGACGACGGGGCTACAGGTTTCAATGACAGTTGAACCACTCAGTTCCAATCAGCAGCTAGCTTTCTAAACTGAAGAAATCATGACATGAGGAAGGAGAGTGCTAGAGATATCATCATATCTAGTACCTTTAACCTCAAATCTTATCGAGTGAAGCATCGAGAATGAGGACACGGCTGGGGAAATTTCTTCGTGCCATTATGCCACAAAAACAATCAATTCATGTACCACAAAGAGGCTAGAGCCCGGATCCGTGAATTAGTGGGGGACTTATTTGTGCCTACAGAAAAGGACATGCAGCTCTACGCTCTCATGAATACGTAGTGATGACGTACAATGAGTGTTCTTCATTTTTTCAATGTAGCGAGGGATTAATTCTGTATCGCTATATCCTGATACGTCGAAACCAAATTTATTATTTTTGCAGTGTGATGAAGTTCATAGTTCATAGTTCATAGTCAATTGCCAATTGTCTCTGTTGGGCCTTTTGACCCAAAGTTTATCTCCATTAAGCTTTTTTATGGAATATCTTTCAGTCTTGATAATATTCTTCTTGTGTCTCAGATGAAATAATCTTTGAAGAAACAGAATCTAGAATCTCTTAAACATTCTAACTACCAGTTTTCTTCCCATTTTTTTGCCTCGAGGCTGGATCTCAGTTTCTAGCCATAGCAATCAGGGCTGATGTTGTTCCATCTGAGCACCCACTTGGGTCTACTGTGAACCCATATGGTAATGGTTGGTATGATCAGGGTACTGTCTACAAGACAGTCGCTCAGTCGTTGTCCCACGCCTGTGCTGAGACATCCAGATCCTGGGACATCATCAACCCATCTTCCATCAACCCGTACTCTGGTAAGCCTGCTTCCTACAAGATTGTGTCTTCTCAGACTCCATTGATGATGGCCAAGGATGGTTCCATTCCAGCTAAGAGAGCCCCATGGGCCAAGAACGCCATCACTGTTGTCAAGTACGATGAGGACAGAGTCTATCCATCTGGTGTGCATGTTCCACAGTCTTCTGGTGACGGTGTCTTTGGTATCAAAGAGTGGATTGGTGATGGTACTGACAATATTGAGAACACTGATATCCTCGTGTTCCATACATTCGGCATATCCGATGTGCCACCAACTGAGTCCATGAGGTTGAAGAAGTATGTACAGGGTAAGGGACAGGTAAGAGGGATTAGATCCCTCGCTAAATGGACTATTTTACTATGAAGCACTCCGACGTTGATTTCCCGGCTTCAAATGATGGTGGAAGTTCGCCTATTATATCATATCATCAAAATACAAATGATAGCACTTACTGAATCCATTGCGTTCTTTGCCTAGGGCTGGGGTGAAGCCCATTGCCACTATATCCTAATGATCAAACTGTTGTGATCTGTAACAGTATTTAGTAACATGTAGGGGCTGTAACTAGTGCTTCCTAGCTCATAACGGCTTGCTCTTTATTGTCCATGTCGGGAATAGGCGGACTTTTGTTGCAGCTTTTTGTGTCAACGATCTCTCAGCCTTGAATGAACCTCTGACTCTCCAGTCTCTGGAAGCTACCTTCATAGAGCTTCGATATATACCAGTATAGTGTTAGTGAGATATTATTTATGCTAGAGTCACTTGGACGGCCGTGAATGAAACGTATTCTATGTTTCGCCTCGAGGCACACCACTCTGAGTTAATCTATAAACTTTAAAAGGTGGTATGGTTTGCATTACGTGCTCTTCGGCTAAACCTGAGACATAACAGAAAGAAGCCAAAATTGGTCCGCTTACATATCCCAGTTCCTTCTGCCCACTCATGCACACGTCTTTAAAGCGCCTTCCAATAGTTGACTTCCCGATGGTGGAGCCGTTTGTTCTGAGACCGCTCGCACCGCCAGGCTTCAGCCCTTTACCAAAAATTAAATGTACGAAGGGCACTATGAGAACACTGCATAGGATCGATAGAGCCATACCCATACCCTCTTACCTCTTGTAGTTCTCGATACTTCTCTCTGATTAAGGCCCCTTGTATAGCAACCACCGAGTGGGTTCCCCCACCTGTACACCACACCACACGGAACCTTGGACGGAGAAGCGCAACAACCAAACGAAACGGGCCGGATAGTTAACGTTGAATCATTCAAAAAAGCTTGGGCAAATTCCAACCAGTCTGACCTGAAGTAGAGATCAGTTTCAAGGTATATCCCAATTAAACAGAAAAGGAGTACCTGTGGGAGTATTTTAAAGAATTAACACTGGCGCGACTATCTTTCAACGGTAGACGGGTATCTCTCCCAAACATCATCAAGGGACTTATGACGGACCCCACAGAGCCTCCGATACCGCAGCATGAGGATCATGAAGAAGCTCCCAAGTACAAATTGACGTATTCTGTGGGTGTTGCTGAGAATGTGAACAAGAAGTATAGACCCACGATGGAGGATGTCCACACATACGTTGAGAACTTTGCTGAGAGATTAGACTGGGGCTATTTTGCCATCTTTGATGGCCATGCTGGCAAAGATGCTGCCAAGTGGTGTGGCCAGCATTTGCACACGTTGATTGGTGATAAAATCATTAAAGATGAGAATAAGGATGTGCGTGAAGTATTGAATGATTCTTTTGTAAAGGCGGATGAAGAGATTGTTCACTCCGTCAAAGGTTCAAGTGGTTGTACTGCAGCAGTTGCTGTCATACGATGGGAATTGCCTGAAGAATCTGATGAGTCGAGGTTATCTCTGAATCAGCACAAGCGTATGCTATATACTGCCAATGTGGGCGATTCAAGGATTGTGTTGTTCAGATCCGGTAAGGCTATGAGGCTAACTTATGATCACAAAGCGAGTGATAAGTTGGAGATCAAGAGAATAGAACAGAATGGAGGAATTATAATGAAGAACCGGGTAAATGGTATGCTTGCAGTGACACGTTCTCTAGGAGACCAATTCTTCAAAGATTTGGTGATTGGGAATCCATATACGACGAGTGTGGAGTTGGACATGGTTGCCGATAAGTTTTTGATCATCGCCTGTGATGGTCTGTGGGATGTCATAAGCGATCAGAAGGCATGTGAATTGGTTAAAGATGTTGAAGATGCCAATGTTGCTGCGAAAATGCTTGTGGATTGTGCTATGAAGAAGCAAACTACAGACAACATCACGGTAATGGTTATAAGATTGGGTACTTAAATTTCTATAAAGCTGTACATGGAGGTAGTGCGTTATAGGCATTATATATTTATCATGCTATCCAGATCACCAAACATGTTTGAATCAAACCCGCTGAAGTCCTCAGTGTTCAGATCGGTATTCATACTGGTATAGTTCTCATTCAAGAGGTCGTTGATATTATCCTGTAAGTTCCCGTCAAACTCACCAAGGTCACCGGTATCGGGCACTTGTGCAAGCAAGTCGTTGATATCATCGAGAATATCATTTTCTGGTTTGATCCCTTGTATATCTTGTACCACTGGTTGTGGAGCCTCCTTCTTCTGTTTGAGTTTTATCTCCCATAGTGAGACGTCATTCAGTTGTATTAGCAGAGAGTCCAGATTATCGTTGAACTGTTTTATCGAGGTGTCCAGCTGTGCTGTCAGGGTGTTCTGGTTGTTAGGCAATATCAGATTGCTAGTCTTGTCCCGATAGAGGCCATCGAGGACATTACCTGTTTCAAGCAGGAGTTCCTTTGGAGAGTGTTAGTATTAGCACTGGGATGGGGATCAGCAAGCGGGAGAAATCGGAGAACTCACACTGAAGGAGGTGACGAGGTTATCGATTTGTGTGCACATGGTTGAGCAGTTGTATGTTCAATAACGAGTTTGTTGCATAATCCTCTTGTTTAGCGCCTCTTCTATTTAGCGTCTCAGGCCCAGGTGTAAGAGCACACAGCGTAAACCGGCAAATGAGCGCAAACTCCGCGAACTCGGCGAGTAAAGGAGAATAACAACAAATACATCAGCTACAAACTACAACTACATCAACTAAAACCGCAGATTAACAAATGGTCCTCAAGGCACGGAACATCTTCAAGAGGCAGGAGCCCCAGGAGCCCCAAGAGCCAGTGAGCGACACAGATTCCGTCAGCGACGATGAGATCGAGGTGAAGAGGGAGAGGAACAGAAAACCAAAGGAGAACAACTTTACACAGCAGAAGCTCAAGGCTGTGCACCCTATCATCACCCCAAAGTATGTGATACCGCTGTTCTTTGGGCTTGCAGTGTTCTTGATCCCACTAGGAGCAGCTATGCTGTATGGTTCCAACAATGTTCAAGACATTTTGCTCTATTACCAAGACTGTGCCTCCAAAGCCAGCAAAGACAACTTCTCTGAGATGCCAGAAAGCTCCTATGACTATAATTTCCATTCCACGATGGATCTGAAGCCACAGTGGAAATACTCACTGAATGAATCGGAGACAGACGCTGATGAACAGGGACAATGCCAAATCCAATTCCAAGTGCCAAATGATATGGGCCCAGCGTTATTTCTCATGTACAAAATTGAAAACTTCCATGCAAACCATCGTCGTTTTGCTAAATCTTATAGTGAGTTCCAACTGAACGGGGATGCTGCTTCTTTGAACCAAATTAAGAACACAGTTGGACAGAATTGTCAACCGCTATCCGAAAATGAAGACGGGGTCAGATATTATCCATGTGGTCTTATATCAAATGCCTTGTTCAATGACACCTTCACATCGCTAATTGGTGTCAATGGTACCATCACGGATTATGATATGACCACTAAGGGTATCGCATGGGCAACTAATAAGAATCGTTTCAAAAAGACCAAGTATAACGCCTCTGAGGTTGTGCCACCTCCAAACTGGATCAAGATGTTCCCTAACGGGTATACCGAGGAAAACTTGCCTGATATTTCCACTTGGCAAGAGTTCCAGAACTGGATGCAGACACCAGCACTATCCACTTTCTCAAAGATGGTAAAGAGAAATGATACGAGTGTATTACCAAAGGGTATCTATGAGATCACTGTGGGATTACATTGGCCAGTCACGGAGTTCAATGGTAAAAAGGCAGTTTATCTGACAACCAGATCTGTCATTGGCGGTAGAAACCCATTCTTAGGTATCTGTTGGATCGTTGTTGGTGGAATTTGTCTTATTCTTGGTCTTGCCTTCTTGGTTATTCATTTCGCAGTCCCAAGAAAGTTTGGTGACGTATCAATGTTGAGTTGGAATAGAGAATGAGAAATGGTTCTGTATATTATGTGATGAACGTTTGCGTTTTATGAGGTTAGTGGTAGTCATCATACTACGGAGTTCCGGTATCTCATAAAGCACCGCCAGACGCGTATACAACCCAATGGAAGGCTAGAAATGGATCGAAATAGAACTATAGAGTACACAGAATATTTGGAATACACGCACAACCACTATATTATCCTCCTTATGACAACCACTAGAGCATCTCATATACCGTTCCAGAATTTACACATAGCACCCACACAAACCGGAAAGTGTTAGAGTAAATTTCAGAACCCTCAAAATTTTTCTTCCCTTTGCGGGCGAAAGATTTGACATTTGAAGTAGATGAAAGAGCTTCAGTGAGAGCGGTTTTCAAGAGACCAGGACCATCGTTTAGAGAGAGACTACAGAGATGGAACAGCAGGACGAGGCACAGAAGAACATCGAGATCTGGAAGATCAAGAAACTTATCAAGTCCCTGGAGCAGGCGAGAGGTAACGGCACCTCTATGATCTCTTTGATCATTCCTCCAAAATCCCAAATATCCTTTTACACAAAGATGTTGACAGATGAATACGGTACCGCCTCCAACATCAAGTCCAGAGTGAACAGACTTTCTGTGTTGTCTGCCATCACATCTACACAGCAAAAACTAAAGTTGTACAACAAGGTGCCTCCAAACGGGTTGGTTATCTATTGTGGTGACATTGTTACAGATGAAGGGAAGGAAAAGAAATTGAACATTGATTTTGAACCCTTCAAGCCAATCAACACCAAATTGTATCTTTGTGACAACAAGTTCCATACTGAGGCACTTTCTGAATTGCTTGAAGCTGACGATAACTACGGTTTCATTATTATGGATGGTTCCGGTTCCCTCTTTGGTCTTCTTTCTGGTAACACTAGAACTGTTATCACCAAGTTTACCGTGGATTTGCCAAAGAAGCACGGCCGTGGTGGTCAATCTGCTGTGCGTTTCGCAAGATTGAGAGAGGAGAAGAGACATAACTATGTCAGAAAAGTTGCTGAGGTTGCTGTCCAATGTTTCATCACAAACGATAAGGTCAATGTGAATGGTCTTGTGCTTGCTGGTTCTGCTGATTTCAAGACAGATTTGGCCAAATCTGATTTATTCGACCAAAGATTGCAAGCTAAGATTGTTAAAATTGTGGATATTTCATACGGTGGTGAAAACGGTTTCAACCAAGCTATTGAACTCTCTGCTGAGGCATTAGCTAACGTCAAGTTCATCCAGGAGAAGAAGTTGATTACCCAATTCTTTGATGAGATTTCTCAAGATACTGGTAAGTTCTGTTATGGTGTCTCTGATACTTTGAAGGCTCTAGAAGCTGGTTCATGTGAGATTGTCATTGTTTATGAGAACTTGGAGATCATCCGTTACGTTTACAAGGATTCTCAAGATAGAGAAGTCGTGGTGCTTGTTGCTCCAAATAACGAGGATAAGACCGTGTCTTTGGATAAAGAGACCGGTGCTGAGATGGATTTGGTGTCTGAACAACCTCTCCTAGAATGGCTTGCAGAAAACTATAAGAACTACGGTGCCACTTTAGAGTTCGTCACCGATAGATCCTCCGAAGGTGCTCAATTTGTTACAGGTTTTGGTGGTATCGGTGCCATCTTGCGTTACCAATTGAACTTTGAGCAATTAGCTGATGAGTCCGATGACGAATACTATGACGACGATGAATTTATCTGAATTACTTTAAGGGGGATTTCTAAAAAAGCTTTTGTGTACATTAAATGCATTTTCTAAGTTCATCTACAACGTATATCAAGATTCTATAGAAGTGACACATGAGTTTACTTTAATATGTAGATGTAAAAGCACTATGTAGAGAAAATCACACCAAGTCCTCATCCAAACGAGCAGCTGGGTTAGTCTCCACAAAGTCCAAAGAAACCTTATGACCCAACAACTCTCTAATATTACTGACACCGTACTTGATCATAGTTGGACGCTCCAAGGACAAACCCCAACCAAGGACACGCATATTCTTTGGGAGTCCCATTGGTTCCAACATCTCAGGACGGAACATACCAGAGTTACCAATCTCAACCCATTTCTGCAAACCTTGATGCCAGGAGTAAATCTCCATGGATGGCTCAGTGTACGGGTTATATGTTGGTTTGAATCTCAAGTCACGGACACCCATTTTATCAAAGAAGGATTCCATGAACTGGATCAAGTTACCCAAAGTGATATCGTAATCTGCGATAACACCTTCAACTTGATGGAATTCAGCCAAATGTGTAGCATCAACGGCCTCATTTCTGAAGACTCTATCGATGGAGAATAATCTTGTTGGTTTTGGATCCTTGGCTAATTCCTTAAGCATAGCAGAGGAAATAGCAGTAGTGTGTGTTCTTAAGACCAATTTCTGGGTCTCTTCTGGCTTCCATGGGTATCTGTAACCGATGGAACCATAAAGACCATCTTGATGCACGTCCTTGATGCTGTTCAAGTACTCTTTATCCTCTGGCAAACCACCAACCAACGGATCTTTCAAATAGAAAGTGTCTTGTAAATCTCTAGCTGGATGCTGCTGTGGGACAAACAAAGTGTCGAAATTCCAGAACCCGGTGTCAACGTATTGATTTGAAGGCATCTCAGTGAATCCCATGGAGAAGAAGATTTGTCTGAACTCTTCACGGACTTTGTTCAAAGGATGAAGGGCACCTGAATGTGGAGCAACACCTTCAGAGTTGAAGTTATATGGTTTGAATTTGGCCTGTTCCCAGTTACCAGTGATCACCATATCACTTGTGATATCAGTCTCCAATTTTTCAATTGTTGTGGAGAACTCAGCACCTTTTTCAACGGAGAAAGAAAGGATCTTCGTCATTGTGATGAGTTTACGTTTCTTCAATTCTGAAATCTTCTTACCATCGGCCAAGGTACCAGTGGATTGGATCTGTTTCAACTCTTCACAAGTTTCATCGGATGGTAATTGAGACTTGTCAACCTTGTCGTTGATAACCAACTCATCACCATTTTTGGAGATCCACCCATTCTTGAAAGCTCTAGCTTGACCCATCTTACCGTTTGGACCTAACTTGGCACCAACATCAGAGATCTTCAAGTGTTCTAATTGTACAACAAGTTCAAGCAGTCTGAACTCATGGGAACCGTTCTTCACGATATCCTGGGCCTCTTCTGTAAGGTTCCATTGCTCCTTCTCGATGTTCTTATAGGTAACCTTATTACGAGAGACAAGAGAGTTAAGGGCGGCCTGGACCGTCTGGGGGTCCAGCTGTGGGAAAGTCTCAGTGGTATTAGAGATCTGGCCCTGTGTATCAAGGACTTTGAGGATGTCCAACTGGAGATCTGACATGGATGGCTCTATAACCTTTTCTTCACGTTCCTTTCTATTACCTCTTCACCTTTCTCTTTCTGAGTTGGACGTTTGGAAGGAAAAAAGTAACTTCCGAGGAGGAGGATTCCCGACTCGGGCGCATACATAGTCGGAATTGGGAACTTCAACATTAACAACAAACAGAACAGCTGGGAAACAACGCTGTTTAGCCGTAACAGAGAGGCAGTCGAGTGAGGTTGAGAGACATAGGGAATGGATACAGCGGAGTGCAAGTGGGAAGGGTGCTCGTTTCAAGGGCAGGGCCTCGTAGACCATGTGACCAAGGAGCACGCCCATGTTGGCAGGAGAGAGTGCCATTGGAACGGGTGTACACAGGTCGAATCAAACCACTATGATTTGTTGAACCATTTAAGGGCACATTTGAAGTACTGCGGTTTCCTGTGCTATGCTGTTGATTGTGTTGAAGCGTTTCCAGATGCTGACCAGTTACAAGTTCATATCAAGGCAAGACACGAGGAACTAAAAGATAACAAGCTTGCCTTTTTGACGTATCTCGACAAGCTACAGCATTCCCTCATGACAGATGATTCATCACAACGTTCGAAGAAAAAATTGACCAAAGTTACTGATAGGGAGTTCCAGAGGATCATTAACAGCCGCAAGACAGATTTCCTCAAGATTTCCAATATCACAGTGGATGACATCGTGAGTGAGCCTTCGAGAAAAAAGGGACGTACTGCAAATGCAGAGATCAATGCAGATCTCAGAGAACAGTATAAGAAAGACAATACGCTGTACAAGGATGCAATAATGTCCGTCGCAAAAGGTGTTTTTGAAAAAGCACAGATTGTCGATCCATTACCCTCTGATAAGGAGATAACGGCACTGGATGGTCACTCATTGCAGCATTTACACGATCAACTTCAGAGACAATGGCTGTGGGCACTAGAGGTGAATAATCTCCTAGAGAACGATTTGGAAAGGTTGGGTGAAGAGAAGGAAGAATGGAGCACAAAGAAAGAGCTCATACTGGACGCCTGTATCTCGTTAGAGCTACCAGATCCTAAAGACCTTTATACGCCATGACAATGAATATAAATGAACTTTTACTAGACTTTTAATTACCCCCCCTGTAGGGTTGTTATCCTTGGGTTATCCCCCTTCATGAAGGAGGGATTACATAATTTCTGATACATCTCATCGCGATGCCCGAAAAATTTCCAAACTGCTTAATTTCATGAAAGGACATACAAAGAAATTCATCTCTTTGAAATACTTGGCCTCTTTTTTATGGGAATATACCAGTTCCTTCAAGATGCTGTCACCTATCCATGAGAGCTCCACTACTGCCAGTCTTCCAGAGTATGACGAATACGACCAACTAGATATCGATGACCTCTTCCAAGAGCTGAAGAAGACACATACAGTGAAGAAAGATGAAGACGATGAGCTCACAAAAATTAAGAAGTCGATTGCTAAGCTTCCCAAGCTCCAGGACTCAGACATGTATTTATCAGAGCAGGTGAATAAGAAGCATCAATCAGGGCATAAAGATGGTATCATTCATGTTAATGACCCAATACCGCACAAGAAAACGTCCACCGCTGAACCTCAAACGTCAGGATCCAAGTGGTTTGATATGCCAAAAGGTGAGCTAACCGAGTCTGTAAAGCGTGACTTAAAGATTATCGAACAGAGGGCAGCCCTAGATCCAAAGAGACACTATAAGAAGGACAAATGGAAAACCCCAGAGTTCTTCCAAATCGGTACCATTATTGAAGGAAACACAGAGTTTTACAGTGCCAGACTCAAGAATAAAGAACGACATTCAACAATCTTGGAGAGCGTTATGTACGATGATGACACGAAGAAGTACTTTAAGAGAAAGTACGATGAGATTCAAGTCAGGAAGACATCCGGAAAGAAGGGCCACTACAAGAAGGTCAAAGAGGCAAGAAGAAGATTTTAGAAGTGTGGTAGCTTGTCTATACGTATATTAATGGGATCCAGGGAATTATGTACTCCAATCATGTAGTAATAGTCCCTCTACCATCAGACCCTCAAATATTTAAGAGCTTATCACCACGGCAACGTCTCCAAGGCTCCAACCTTATCCCCGGAATATACCCAAAAAGGAAATTCCCAAACAGCAGCAGCCCCGGGTTTCGTCCGCAGTGTTTTTTTTTGCGGGCTGTTTTGATTTCTCTTAAAAGTTCACCAAAATTGATCTCTGAAACAAATAAAGGAAGTCCCTATTGGTGTTTTTCTAGAAGTGAAAGGAAAAGCTTTGTCCGATATTAGTCGCTGCTTTTGCTTTTTGAAGGAACATCTTATAATACAGTGAGTCTGAAATTCTATTCCATTTGCCTCCATTTACGCTAACATAAAACTAAAAAGATGGACATCAGTCACATCTTGGAGAATGCCATCTTGAACCCAGATCCTCAGAAGCGTTCTGAGGCTGAGGCCCAGTTGCAGTCCATGGCAAAGGAGCATTTTGTCATGTACATCGGCATGCTTACACAGACCATGGCAAATGAAGGGTTAAAACCAGAAGTACGTATTCTTGCTGGTATCACGCTGAAGAACGAATTGACTTCTAAGGATGCCCAGAAGAAGCAAGAACAGGCAGAGCGCTGGACAAGCTTAGATATCTCCGCAAAGGCTGAGATCAAGAACGTTGCTCTTTCTTCTCTTTTGACTGACAACGATCGTGTGGCCAACTCTGCGGCGCAATTGGTTGCTGCTATTGCCGAAATTGAACTTCCAAGAAAAGAATGGAATGACTTGATTGGTATAATTGTTGAGAACACTAAGCCAGAGAAGCCGGAGCATGTTAAGCGTGCTTCGTTACTGACTATTGGTTACATCTGTGAGTCTGCTGATCCAAATGACCCAACCATTGTATCACAATCTAACGGGATCTTGATCGCCATTGTCCAAGGTGCTCAATCCTCTGAGACTTCCAAAGTTGTTAGATTGACCGCGTTGAATGCCCTCGTTGACTCCTTGGAGTTTATTAAACTCAATTTTGAGCGTGAAGGTGAGAGACATTACATCATGCAAGTTGTCTGTGAAGCCACTCAAGCTGATGATAACGAATTGAAAGCCGCTGCTTTTGGTGCCCTTGCCCGTATTATGGCTCTGTACTATGCTCACATGAGTGTGTACATGGAAAAGGCCTTGTACGGTCTTACCGTTGCTGGTATGCAATCCGAGGATGAAAGGGTTGCTTGTATGGCCGTTGAATTCTGGAGTACCGTATGTGAGAATGAGATCGATATCGCATTGGAAAAAGCTGAATACCCAGAGTCTTCACTACAGTTATATAACTTTGCCATGTATGCCATTGACAGCATCTTGCCAACCTTGTTCCAATTGCTGAAGAAGCAAAACGATGACCCAGATGATGATACTTGGAACGTTGCCATGGCTGCTGGTGCTTGTTTAACTCTTTTTGCTCAAGATACCGCAAACTATGTTGTCCAACCGACTTTGCAATTCGTTGAGCAGAACATTAGCTCTTCAAACTGGAGAGATCGTGAGGCTGCTGTCATGGCTTTCGGTTCCATCCTGGACGGTCCTGATAGAGAGCAGTTGAAGGTTCTCATTCAACAGGCATTAACTCCAATCTTGGGTCTCATGGCTGATGAAAACTTGCAAGTCAAGGAAACCGTTGCTTGGTGTATCGGTAGAATTGCCGATTTGCTGATTGATGCCATCAGTATCGAGAACGATCTTCCAAGAGTTCTTACTGCTGTTTCACAAGGTTTGAGAGACCATGGTAAGGTTTCTACTAACTCTTGTTGGACTTTGATCAATATCGTTGAGCAACTCAACGAAGGTGCCGTTGGCTCTGAAACTTCTATTGTCTCTCCATACTATAAGGGGCTGATACCAATCTTGTTAGAGGTCTCTGCTAGAGGTGACAACGAATACTCCGCCAGAGCTGCTTCCTACGAGGCCCTTTCTACTATGGTGCAATACGCTGCTAATGACGTTATGGATATCGTTAACGAGGTCGGTTCTGTTGTTTTGCAAAGGATTGGTGCTACCACACAACTCCAATCACAGATCACCAACAATGAGGACAAGAGTAACTTGGAAGAATTGCAGTCCAACATCCTGTCTCTGTTGACCAATGTCATTAGAAGAATTGGTCCGGATGTTGCTAACGTGGCTGATTCTTTGATGGAACTCTTGTTGAAATTGTTGCAGACTCAACAAAACTCTGTCATTGAAGAAGATATCTTTGTCGCCATCTCTGCACTTGCCGGCGCTGTTGGTCCATACTTTATCACATACATGAGTGCCTTCTTGCCGTTCTTGACCAATGCATTGAACCAAGTTGAATCTCCAGTTTCTAACACTGCTGTTGGTCTCGTTGCTGATATCTCACATTCTCTTGATAACGCTTTCCTCCAATATTTTGAAGGCTTGATGAACATTCTTGGTGGTCTCCTACAGAACCCAAATGTCCGTAAGGAATTGAAGCCAACAGTTTTATCCGCTTTTGGTGACATTGCTACTTCGGTTGGTGGTGCCTTCAAGCCTTACTTGCAAGTTGTCTTTGAGATTTGTCAATCTGCTCAAGTCTTGGAACCGGAGAACTCCTCCGCAGAGGCTATGGACTATGTGACTTTGGTCCGTGAATCCGTCTTGGACTGTTATGTCGGTATTGTTGGTGGTTTACACGATTCTGCGAATGAAATCTATCCATATGTCAAGCAAATCTTTGAACTTTTGAGCACCATCTATAACGAGACACCACTGCTCATGACTGACAGTGTGAGTAGAAGTGCAGTTGGTTTGGTCGGTGATTTGGCTCAGATGTTCCCAGATGGCCGTATCAAGGAAGCCTATGCTCAAAGTTGGGTCACCGAGTTGATCAAGAGAACTAGAACCAACCCAGAGTTCAGTCAAAACACCCAAGATACAGCCAGATGGGCCAGAGAGCAACAGAAGCAGCAGTTGAACCTCTGAGCCCGAAACTTTTATCTCATTGCATTTGTTTGCTGCTATACTGTTTTCATTCCTCTCTTTCTCTCTCATATGTCTTTTGATCAGCTTTTTGGGTTTTGTTACCTCAATTTCTTCTCCTTTTAGCATTTTTTATCTCTTTTTCTGTTTAGCAGCAACTTTTGTCTTTAATATACCCTCTTTCTGATGATCTTTCTTTTCTCTTTTCATGACTTTTCCACGTTTTCCACTTTTTTTCTCTTTTAAATCTCTCCTATTCCTTTTGCATTAATGACCTTTTATTTCTTTCATAACACTCACTCTTTCTCCTTTCTTATTATTTGAAGTTTTGGATTTGAACTATAGAAGCTTCCTGACTTGAAATAAACGTACAACAGTTACATTGATTGTAACTAGAATGGAGCTAGAACTGTAACTGCATATGTGAGTGGAGAATGTATTTTATGATTGGTCAGTCGCTGCTGATTCCTCAGACATTGGTCAGCTTATTATACTACTAAGGACGGTCCCGTGACTCCCAAAAACCTTCAATTCATTAGTGATTAGCACCATCATTATATACTCATATCTTTCATCAATGCCTCCAATTCTTCCTCTTCTTTCCTTATCATTTCTTCTAATTCCCTCTCATATGGATCCATCTCTTCAATCTCTTCAATTTCACTTAATTGATCCCAATCTGATGCCACAGCATCAGCTTCTTTCTTCCATCGGTCATCCACACGTTTCTTTTCCTGTGTCATGACGAACTTCTCCATATTTTCTACACCACCTCTTTGTTCCAGCTGTCTCTGTGATCTACGTGCATCTCTTTGATGTTTCGTGAAGGGGATATACCTTTGTCCTCGTAACGTATACTTCTGAGCCTGTGTGGATATTCTCGAGTTACGATCTTTCCAAGATGATGACATGGGTGACCTGAGCGCCTGATAACGCCTCTGTGCCCTGGATTGTATACTGTCTATAGAATTTTCCGGTGATGATAGTAACACACATTCTCGACGTGTAGGTGAGCTTAGAGGGTCATACGAGGACACCGAGGGAGTTCTTGGTGAATGCGGTGGTTCTTGGAGTGAATCTGACATTGGATCCATCGTGGTTGTTTGTCTGCGTATCTCTGTATGAGCTTTGTTGTGTGTGTTTTGCCTTCTGTGTGCGAGATGAGTTGACGCGTTGTGACTTTCTCCGAGCGCCTGTGGAGGATTTGCATCAGCGCAACCTCAGCCAGGGCCTATAAGATCTAGCGAAATAAAACAATGATTTATATGATACGACCCTCTTACCAAGATACAAAACAACAAGGCTACAGACAATATAACCGTAGAATATTTCATAATGTTGTTTTTTTTGTGTTTGTCTAAAACTCATCAAAATATCAGACCTGGATCTGCACCCTCCAAGGGTCAATCTCTAATACCATTAAGTTGGACGTCTTCGTGCTTTGTGTATCGTAATCGTGAATTCTTTTTGGGAAGCCTCTGTTCATGAACTTACTTAGCAATGGCTTGCAAGGCCTCCAAAACCTCAACTTGGATGGCAGCAGTAGCGGCGACAGCCTCGTCGGACGAAGTGACGTTCTTTTGGGCCTCAGCCAATTGGGTCTTGATAGCCTCAACGGAGAAGTCAGTTGGCTCGAAGGCCTCGATGGCGGTGATGGACAAGGTGGAGCCTGGTTGGACGGTAGCGAAACCACCAGAGACAAAGAACTCCTTTGTGGTACCAGAGGTCTCGATGATTTGGACGATACCTGGTCTCAATTGCTCAATGATTGGAACGTGGTTAGCCAAGATACCAAAGTCACCGTTGACACCTGGAACATTGACCTGGGTGACTGTCTCAGAGGAAAAGATGGTTTGGTGTGGGAGGGCCAATGAGAGCTTGAGCACGTCAGAGGTGGCAACGTCGGCGTAGGTTCTTCTAGCGGCAACTTGGGCACGGGCAACGGTTCTGAGGGCGTTGAGTCTGAACATCTTGGTGGGACAATTGGTTGTGCTGTGTTGTTTTGTTCGTTCGTTATGTCCAACTCGCACACCTTTTCTTCCAACTTTTTTAGGGGGCAGACCATGCGCGCTCCCATTGGGCGGCCCAGCTCGCACAGCACGCACCGCGGGTGGCGGCGCATTTGTGCTGGAATATAAAGGAGAGTATTGGAATTACCGGATTAGGCAGTCAACGATGCTAATGTTCTCGTATCTTTCTATATGAGTTTTCTATAGACATTAGATATGCAGCCAGTGTGTGTGGCAATGAGGTTTTTTTTTTTTCTAATCCCCTTTAGCACCCTGATCTCTTCTCTTGGCCCAATTGGTACGCTCCTGCTCCAGGGACAACGGCTCATAAAAACATGAGTCTTTGATCCATAATCTCTTCGCAATCGGCCAGGTGAGAACCCAGTCCATTAGGCCAATTGCACGAGACAGGGAACCCAATAGGAAGAATGTGGCACCTAGTGCACATCCTATGCAGACACCGACAAGCACCTGCGGTATATCGTGGTACCACAGGTATACACGAGCAGAAGTCACTGCAAATGAGATGAACCCCAGGGATAGCGTACCAACAACCTTATGCAATTGACTCAACC
Organism: Williopsis suaveolens; assembly: GCA_003708225.3. Taxonomy (NCBI): domain Eukaryota; kingdom Fungi; phylum Ascomycota; class Saccharomycetes; order Phaffomycetales; family Wickerhamomycetaceae; genus Williopsis; species Williopsis suaveolens. The sequence continues at coordinate 148,620 of PPNS03000010.1, read as the reverse complement.
CTCTCCATTGTAGCCACAACCTCAACGTCAAATACGTGAAGAAATAACCCATGAATTGTGCATGTGCACTGGGCATACCATACCCAGACCTCAATCCATTTTCCTGGAATCCTTCAAATACACGAGGTCTAGGATGCTTGACATAGTTTTTGACTATGTTATTTAGCACGTCATTCACAACTTGGCCACATGCCATGATGCATGGCTCCACTTCCCTGGTGACAATGAACCAAGAGAGGTAGAACACCAAGATTCCAATCGGGAGAAGTGACAATCCAGCACAGATGAAGGACAGAGGGTCATGTGGGTCGTATAGAACATATGTGTCGTCAAAGGGGATGGGAGTTCTGTTCAACTGCGACATAGTTCCTGGGGTTCTGCTTGGTTCTGCTTGGTTCCTTCAAAGTCTATTGGTGTAGAACAACTTTTTAGTGCGTCAAATCAAAGAGGTTGATGTTCGCGCACCCAAGCAGATCAAACAGGGCATTAACACTAACACAGGACTGAGCCAGTGGAAAAAAGGACAAGGGGGGCAATGAAATCGAGGTCCCAACACACATCCTGCACGGAGAAACAATCACAGAGGAGGAATCTTCGATCCAAGGAGGTGATAGTGGACTCCTCTCTCTTCAATTTCGAACAAGATCCAAGCGTCATTGATCCCGATGAAGTAATTACGCTGGTGGACCATATAGATGGCGATTTGTTATCAGATGAGTTAGTGCGTCCGCAGATTAGTTTCACTAGTGATATTATAGCCGTCGATGAGCCTGTGAAAAGGTCATTGAGGCGTGCTAAATCTGCTGATGACACGTTGAGTGAAGAACTGTACTCTCTTTATCATCGCAGAATGGAAAAAGAAGAAAAGAAGATGCTCAACAGAGATCGTGAAACTTTCTATTCAGAAGCTGATAAGCTCAGATCACAGCTACAGGCCCTAAATCAGACCGACTGGATGAAAGCGCTTCCGTCAATAACATACGTCCGAGACGTGAGGGACATGGATGAGCTCCAAAAGAAGCGGAAATGGACCATATCGAGCATAAACATATTGTTGGACAAATATGAAGACTGGAGGAAAAGGGAAGATCGTATTTTAGGACGAATAAGGTCCCACTCGTTGACCCCACCTCCCAGCGGTTTCTACGACTTCAGATTCTATACGAGCATGAACAAGTACGACTACATTGGAGACAGCGACACAGACGGAGAAGAAGAGAAACTATCAGTCGAACAAATTAGACAGAGGCGTAAGCTGAAGAGATTCAAGAAGTTTGGACCAGTGATTAGAATTAACTTTGGTGGGAACTGTTTGGTCGCCCAACCATTTGAAGAGACGAAGATCGAGAAGCTGTGATATTAAGAATCAATAAAGGACATCAGAAGTCTCATTATAGCGATATACATAGCAGATTAATCATCACTTTGGTGCATCCATCTTCCTCTTGCGAGTACCTGGCTCTTGAGTTGAATCCTGTGTTGATGAACTAGGCTCCTGTTCCTGCGTCACAGATGCCTCGGGCTGGTTCAAATCCTGAGAAATCTGATCCACATAACTCAGACCTTTACCGATTCTCTCGTGGAACTGCTTCAACCCTTGAATCAAGTCTTTGACACTAGTTGTGGGGTATTGATCGATAGACTCTGAAGGAAGCAGAACATCACGACCAATGGATGACTTCACTCTAACGACTTGCTCCTCGCTAAACACCACTGCATCGATCACTTTGGTGTAGATTGCCTCAGCTAGAAACATCTCGAGACTTGGTATGCTGTGGATGTTTAACTTCTCCTGGAGATGCTTATAAGTGAGTCTCTTCATCAGCACAGTTAGTATTACCCTTTTGGTGAATCAAAGATCAACCAAAGATCAACTCACATTCTGCTTCAAGCATTCAGAAGCCAAAGTAAGCTTGCGCAGTTTCAGCAATGCATATTTACTGAGATCTATGAATTGCCCCGGTTGTTTCGCGTAGTCTTCATATTGACCGAAACAGAAGAGTTCCACCGTCTGTAGCCACTCAGGCTCTTCTTCATACAGCACCGCATATTGGGCGCCTAAGCGAATCTCGTTGAACCCCAAAGTGGTCTCATCCTCGAGACAATGCAAGATATGTGATTTGAGTAGTGGCCTAGTCATGCTTTTGGTGGTGATAGTTGTTGATGGTGGTTGCTGTTGATGGTTGTTTTATATTGGGAAGTTCGAAACATCAACATTTAAAAAGTGCATGCACACTAACCAACAACACAACGAGCCAGGACCATGGCCACGGAGGCTCACAGACTCTCACGACAGCGGATCGTTAATCTGCGATCAGCTGGTAAACAGAAGCGGAGCACGCCGTCAAGGCCTCAGACTCCACAGACACCACAAATGCCAAAGGATTCCAGTGAATATCTACAGCGACTCATACAGAGGGATCTGCTCAGTGATGCAGATGTACCGTACCAGAATACCTTGCCACAGCTTACATCGAGCTCCGTGGTGGATGTCGAGATGTATGCCCTCATTGGCTTACTGCTCAGAAGCTTCGTCAACAGGTGGTTAAAGAACATGACTGATGATAGCGAGTTCGTGAATGAGTTGATCAATGTGATTGCTCAGCTTTCAAGGGAAATTGAAAGAAGATTGAAGCAATTTGATGTCGCTCAATTGTTACTTGATGATGTGCCACTGCTCTTAGATGAGCATCTATTAGGATATCGCAAAGTCACAAGAGAACTTGGGTCAAGCTTTTTGCAATTTGACACCATTGATAGTGCATTTGACCATGTGTGTCCTCACAAGGCCTTACAAGATGAGAATAGCGAGATTTATCTCAAAGTGCTGGCTCGCAATGTCTTAAACAAACTACTACCAAGGGATGAATCCAGATCAAGACTTGCAACTAAGTTCCTTAATGCATTAATGGGAGACCTTCTCTTCAAGACCATCACAGATAAGCTGAGTCAACCGTATCAAATCTTTGAGATCATCACAATGGTGTGTCAGGTATTGTTACAAGAGGATGAACGTAAGGAAGAACAGCAGTCCAACTTCGACAAGGTGCAGTCTTTTATCTCCAAGATAGGTCATTTAATTGCCTATTCCACGTCTATTAATATCTCCAAACGTACCACCTCTCTGAGACCCATTTCTTCCTTTCACATATCACATTTTTTAAACCATTTTTTTATGATAAACACTTTCAGGCCCATTCTCTATGCCACATTGAAGGCATTGACTCCCATCTTACAGACAGACAAAATGAACCATATTTTATCAAACCTGATTCAGAACAGGCTGGTGAATCCTTTGAAGTCAGAGAAATTCATCGCTAGGATTTTTAAGACTGCTAGGAACAACTTATTCCCAGTCGATGAGGACATGGGCCCACCAAGAATCGAACCTACACTTGAGGAGTTTGAAGTTATTAGACAGACTACAAAGGATAACTTGAAGAAGGTATGTCAGAAGTTTCAGCTTTTTACTTTCCTACTCATTGCTGCAAAGGAAACGGAATTAGATGACGTTCTGGATGATTTCTTGACAAGTTTGGAGCATAAGAGGATCAATGAGCACTTGATACTAAGATTGTTAGACTTGATAGTGATAAGATCGATCCCTGAGCTCAGTAGTCAAGTTCCGTGAATTGAGTCAAAGTCAGTCAGGAGGCGTTGTATGTCTTCAACGAAATGCCCCTCCTGTGTTATGAAACCATGCCACACCTCTTGAGCGTAATCGACAGGTACAAGATGATGTTGCCAATGTTGCCCAATCTTCGTGCCCACGAGGCTTGAATGAAGGGCTATTGCGTTTCTTGGAGGTCTTATGTTACCTCCTCCATAGAGAAAGTCATTTACTATCGGGGAATGAAACTCATGAGCCATTGCTCTACGCAACTGATGCTTCTTACCTGTCAACAACTCCATTACCACTGGTGCATACCCGTCCACAACTCGATCAGAAATGATGAATTTGGTTACTTCTTCAGTAATACCGGGACATCTTATTTCACCAACACCGTCTCCATGGAGGAACACGTTATGTGAATACGATATTTTATCTCTGTGGATTAAAGCAACGTATCTTCTAATGAACGGATATCCAGAGTTCCCACCTCTTTGTAAATTTTTAGCAAATTTCTGAGCAGCTGACTTGCCTCTTGCCAGTAAAAGCCCACCACTCACCACTTTATCGAGCCTATGTACAGGTTTAAGAGACGTATCAAGCTGCTTTAGGATTGTAAATAGACCCTCTTGTCGTTTGGATTTGGCCATACGGATGTCATCGTTCTGGACTGCAATGCCTGGTGCCTTGTTGAGGACGATGTAGTGCTTTGTACACTGAACAAGTTTGAAGAGATGTTGATAGTCTAAAGGGTCAAAAGGGAGCGGTTGTATAGACTTTGTGGTGTAAAGCCTTATTGACGAGCTGGACTGAGGCAGCTGGTACCTCATTTCAGGTCCTATAGCAAACGTTGGTCTTTTAAAACACTGAGAGGAACTCGTTCAACGGCAAATGATAATGAGAGGCTAGAGCGTTTTGAAGATGATCTACCGTCTCCTGTTCTCAGATCCGGATCTCTGTATTCTCAATGGTCCAGTGTCACCTTCTTCAATCTTGTCTGTGGGCAGTTGCCTCAAGATCTCGCGCTCAAGATTTCCAGTTTTGAAAGCGCACTTCCCAGGCATTTTGGAATTAGCAAGAGAGACTCGGGAGTACAAGAAGTTCCCACTGGAGATATGCGTCAAAGCCATGGAGCACCTCGACCTTGAGGATTTTTTGACTTTAAAAGTTTAATTGACACAATTGGCGGTAATTACACTGATGTGATGGAATGTCGGCCAGATATCCCGAAAGCCTTGACTTGACAGGTACGAACGATATCACCAAGATACAGCCGACTCATGAGTCTCTGAAAATCGTTGATTCATCTCTACTGAGCCTTGAGATACGAAAAATGTTATTGAACTGTGATGATGTGATCTAAAGTTGATAGAGGTTTTCTTCGAGGCCAATTCATAATTCTATACAGCAGTTCCTGATCTGACAGAGAGATTGAACTTTGTTGGTCCAACGTCTATCGACTGGGCACAATCTTGAGATAAAAGGTGTGTGTGGAGGGGGGCAGATTTTCTAGCGAAGTTGTATCCCCATCAGCTGAAGTTCCTCAACCCTGAAAGATAGGCCCTGTCTTCTCGATCTGGGAGTAACTATAGTCAATGACATGCTCGATATCGAAGACGACTTGCTATCATCCTTAGAGATTGACTTTAGGTATACACCATTGGAGATCTCAGTAACTTGAAAAGACATCTGGTAAACCATAAAATATATAAGAACGTTGAGATAATAGAAAAAAGATGATATCGTGAAATTATAGATCGGGCGAGATATGAGAGAAGAAGAATTAAAATATCCATCATGAATGAGTCTCTCAACACTCTTACGACTAATGGCTGCGGTTAACTTTAATAAATTATAAATATTACAATTTTAATTTTTTAATTTAAATCATAAAATGATAAATTAATCTGATCAACCAGAGCGGCTTCTTGCCTCAAACATTTCTTGTAGAGTGCCTGTGTGCCGATATTTCCAATAGGGCCCTGCAAGCTCCAGGCCATCTTCCAAATTTCCGAAGCGCGAAACATCAACAGATCTCATCACGGTCTCACCACGCACCGCCAAAAAGTCGGATACCCACCAACCTCGTTAGAGTTGTATGAAGCATTATGGCCAGAACATCTGATAAGCTGCCCAAGACGCTGCTGGAATCTCTGGTGGGGCAGCCACTGTCATACCTGGTCCCTGTGCAAGACTGTGAGTAGATCTCTCGCTCGGCGGTTAACCCAATTATAAACAAATTCGACTGTTGTACTAACAAGATTGATACAGTGGCGCAGTATACGACAGGAAAGGATATCTCACTTGCCATAGAAATGGAGTCGCATACATGGGAATACCAGCAATATGCCCATTTAAAGCAGGTTCTGGAGGGTGAGCATCCCCAATTTGCAGGGCAAAGAAACAAAGCGCAGGCTGAACTTGATCTGGGTAGAGAAATGCAGGACCTTGATGTCAGATTTGGTGTATTGGACGAACTTCCAGCAGGACCAGAGCATCTATCTTACTCGCTGTTTGAGGGACTGACTGGTGTGGCTAGAGGAATAGCCGCCAGTGTGCCGCTGATCAGCGAAGATCAGCTCACTAAACCAGTTCAGAGTCAACCTCTTGAAGGCCAAAACCCAAAGAAGTCACATCAAGATAATAATCTGGATGTGACTGAAAGAAAAGTATCACCGAGCTCATCGCTGCTTTCAAGGACTAACAGCTCAGATAATGTAACCACTGTGAGTAACCTGTCTAAGAGAGAAGCAGATCCTGTCAGTACACAAGAAACACCAATGAAAAAGCGTAAGTCAGATATCGGTCTCCAACATCTTCAGATGGAAAAGCTTGCAATTGAACAGTTGACCACTCTTGTTAAGTTGAGGATCAACCTCAAAGATGAAGATGCAGAGTACGAATCTAGTGACCTTTGGATTGAATTACCAAATACTGATCACATACTACATGATAGCGTGATCACTGAGATACAAGGACATTTAATCAAAGTATCTCAGACACCTCTTATGAAAGATATACCTTTCGAAATTCTTGATAGACTGCAACAGTTAGTGATGAGATCCATAAGATACTGCAACGAGATTGATTGGATTGACTGTAACCCATCATCATTACTACTTGCAGTAAACGCCCTCAAGGCCATGTCATTAATGCTCGCTATTTTAAATCTTCAACGCCCCGAAAAACAACTATATTTGGATGACTATATTACCGAGTCTCTCTCGTTTTTGTACAAGTTCATCGAGGATTATTTGCTCAATGCTATAACCATGGGTCAAGCTGTTGGAAATGTTATGAATATTACCACATTTACCAGCAGAATTTTTCTCCAGTTCAATAGTTATCTCCAGTTCAACAATCAGAATGATATGATGATCACTAAACTTGAGTATCTCAGCATTATGGTGATATTCCAGGAAGGAGACAAGTTATTGTTGTCCTTCAAGACCTCGGCGATGCTAGTATTGCTTACTATATTCAAGGGTAGGGATGACCAAAGAGCATTTATCATTGATGAGCTCCTCATTAACTTTGATCGTTTACCCACGCATAAAGTTAATTCAAGACAGGTTCGGTTAGATAATGGGGTTAGTGCTCAATTCACCACAATATTGCTTTTGAATTTGATAAATACGCTCGCTATTACTGAAGGTTATGGTAATGAAATCAACGTGAAAGTGCCTCAACTGACGGATGCAGATTTGAAGAAGAGAGCTCTAGAAGATGAGAGATTCAGGGTCCATGTGAAGAAGGTTCAAGTTGAGAAGCAACAGCTTTGTGCATCTATTGCATCCACTCTTGTGTCGAAACTTGTCAGCTCATCATCCTTCAAGCCGGTTCTTGAATTGCTCATAACTGATCTTTTGAACTTGGTTAAATACCCTGATTATAACAGCGCAGAACCTCTTCTTTGTCGATTGACTGAATACTTGGTGAGCTTTTCTGAAGGTCAATCTGCTATAGTGGAATCAAATCTCTTGGAACTTCTTGGGCTGATCGGAACTGCCATGATCGAAATTAGAGGAAGTGAAGAATCACATCATAGGTCGATAAGTGATTTGAAATCATGTTATTGCACGGTATCCCATTGTTTGTCTCAACGCATTGGATCAACCAATTCGGTAATGGCTCTTGATTCTGTTGTTGTCAAATGGGTTGGAAGTCTCTTAGATTCTGTTGGATCCTTCGACAAACCGCTCTCTGTTGAGGGAAGAAATGAATATGCAACACTCATATCTTTGATAGGCTGGTACCAGTTTAACAAAAACAGTGACTTGCTTATTACCAAAAGGGACCAGGCAATTCAAGAAAAAGATGTCTTAGAACAAAATAAGATACTTCTTCAGCAGTCTGAATTCATGTCCCTTTACCAAAACTTCTTGAACCACTTGCTCCAGTCGGTGGATCATCCAAAGATCAAATCAAGAACGAGAGCTTTGAAGAACTTGGCGATGTTGATCGAGAAAGATCAGAGATTAATCCATATTCCCCAAGTGAGACAAACTTTGACCAATCGGATTAAAGATGCATCCCCTTTGGTAAGGTTGGCAGTATTGGATATCATCGATCAGTATATCTTACAACGACCAGAATTGATTGTTGACTTCTATCAGTCCATAATTTTAACTGGTGATAAATCAACGGCTGTGAGAAACAGGTCAATAAAGATTGCCAAGAGAATCATGTGTGGTACACCGGATTCACAAATCCAGTTGTTTTTGATTGAGAAGGTTATGAAAAGATTCGAAGACGAGGAGGCGTCAGTTATTGAAGCCGCAAAGATGACATTAACAGAGGTTTTTTTCCTTATTCCTTCTGCAAAGGCTTCAGGTGACAACATGAAATTGAAGCAAGAGTGCTCTAAGCTCATCTTAATAATAGGTGCTCTTATTGGAAAAAGCGCTTCCAACTGGGACATATTTGAGGACTTCCTATTCAATGACATCATCAGGTTGACTGATGAAAACAAAAAGAATCATTCAGTTTATCTACAGGTCTGTCACAGAATGGCCGAAGCTCTTTTCTCTTTCATTATTGACAACATGGATACTGACCTACAGAAAGACGTTGACTCCTGTCTAGGCTTACTATCTATGTTTTCCAAATCTGACATTCCATTTATTGATCAGGAACAGCTCATGTCTTTGCAGCCATATTTCACCTCAGACTCTGCAGGATCCAGCGCGATCTCATATTATTCGTTGGTGATTCTTAGAAACACATTGGCATCAACAACGTCTCTGAGGGACCAATTTTTGGATAGCACACAAGCATCCTTGTTGAAGAGATTGACGAAGCTCAACACCCGAGAACTTGAAGAGGCAATGCCCTCTGTTTGGACTCTTTCTGAGATGCGTAATGATACTTCTAAAATTTCCAATGCAGCTTATTCTTGTCTGCTGTTGATTCAACCATACATTGGTCTTGTTAAAGAGAACAAGTTAGATAAGAATGACCCTAAAGTCGTCAGGCTACTATACTTACTTGGTGGTTTTGGAAAATATTGTGATCTAGAGAGGAATAGGGAGGTCTTCACTAGACAGCAGAAGTTGGGATTGAAGGATAAGGAAACAGTATTGAGCTTATTGACGAAGATCATTGTCCTTTTCACAAAGAGCTCAGTACACAAGCAAATCAGAAAATCTGCCCTCAGAAACGTGATCCATATCGCTACAACTCATCCGAAATTATTCTCTAATGATAGAATTTTGCAGGTATTGGATTCGGAGCTTCTAGACTCGACAGATCTCTCCCTTAAAAGTTCAGTTTTGCAGGGTATTCTTGAGTTCTTGGAAAAGGAAGAGAAAGATGCATTAAAGAGAGCTTCCAGGGATGTGGAAGTTAAAAGTGCAGATGCTGGAAAATTGATTCATGGAAACCAAAAGCTCTTTGCTAATGATGATATATGTTCTTCTCTTACACAGAGGTACCTAGACACATCCATCAAACTCTCATCATTTGGTGCAACTGATGTCGAAGTATTCTCAGGTGTGAAGTTCTTACGGTTTGTTGTGCGTATGGGCTTTGCTAACCCAGTTGTTTGTATCGGTCCTGTAATTGACTTGCAAGTATCCAAATATCCACACGTCAGATCTGTTGGTCTTGAACTTCACAGGCAACTTCATGAGAGACATGAATCGTTGATTGACAACCTCTATGCACCTAGTGTGTTTAGGGCATTCCGTCTGGGCTTTGAGAACTCTAATGGGAACGTGCTCGAAGATACGATGTTCATTCAAAAGCTCTACAGAATCTTTGAGGACTCTAAAGTGACAAGAAAAAAGTTCTTGAAACAATTATCCAGAACGCTAGAGTTGAAGAACTTCAAATTAAAGGATGGCCTGAAAGAGATGGCTTATTATTCTAGGTTTCTTCTGCTGAATCTTCTGGACTGTGAATTTTCTACCAACGAAGAGGTTTGTATATTGCTTGAAGAGTTTGAATCCTTTTTGGGCCAAAATGGAACAGTGATAAGAACTGAGGTCCAGAAAGCGATGAACTCTGGTGATCATGAAGTCATTGATGCCTTGGGATATAGTACAACTATACTTCTCATGGTATATAAGTTGATGAGTGCCTTGCGCTATAATTATAGATTGAATGAAGGTACCAATCTTTCTGAATGGAGAATGCAGAAATCAAAAATGAGCCACGATAAGTTTCCCGTGATCCTGACGATCTACTCTGAAGACGATGGAGCACGAAGTTCATTGTTCAGTGTACTGGAAACTCTTCTCATTTGAATACTACGATCTTATGACTACTTACACCTATTGTATGCACTGAAATATCATTAAACAAGGTCTATAGTAATTTAAAAATCTTCAGAAGCCAGCCAACTTTACCAACAACTGGGAACCCTTGTTCTCCTCAGTGGCAGTCTTCTTCACCAGCTTCTTCAGCTTCTTTAATTCTTTGTGGAAGTCAGAGTTGCTCTTTAAATTCTCAAACAATGCAACAATGACGAAAGAGGTGTCCTTATTTTCAGTCCACTTGATCAAGTTCTCTCCAATAACCTGGGAATAGAACTGGTTGGCAAATTGCTCACCGAGACCTGGAATATCCAACTTGATCAACTTTTTATTCTTCACATCCCACTTACCACACTGGATCAAGGACTTCAGAAGTCTGACGGAGAATGGCTTAAATATCAAACTCTCTTCGTCATCAACATCCCCTTGGAAGGCTTGAATGAGGCTATTGATGGCACCCTCTCTCTTGGAATCTTCAACTGGGGCGTTGTTGAGGAAGACCTCTGATACAAACTGAGCACCGATATTCTCTTGTAGCACTTCAGTTATGTTCTCCTCAATGGCAGAATAGAAGATTGGGCTGAACTTTTCGAGCAACTCTGTTCTTCTTTGGTCAAGAGGCTTCTTAGATGTTAATTGAGAGAGGTCAATGTATCTCTGAAGTTCCTTCTTCACAACAGGGGAGAAGTATCTACCATCAAGACCTGTTAACAAGTAGATAAATGGCCTTCTTGCGTACTTGTCCACGACCAACTCAGCGATCTTCTCAGCAAACTCATTGTGGAACGCTTTGTTGACCATAACAGTATCATCAACGGTCAAGAATAGAGTAATAAGGACCAAGTTACCATATTCGTTCTTGATCAAGTTGATAGCATGCTCTTTCAAAGTTTTAACTATCTGTTTTCTCTCCTTAGCGTTAGCTCTGGCAATCAATGTACAAGCCACTTCACAACCTTCAGGGGTGTGGATCAATTCAGCGAATTGCTCATTCAAAAGCTCGATCAGTTCACGGGTCTCCTCATCATTTATGATCTGAACGTACTCCTTCATGGCGGCATGCAAGATCTGGAAACCAGTGGAACCCTTCTCAACAGAAGCGGTGATAGTACCAGAAAGGTTCTTTGCGATGAGGGTTCTCTTCTCAACAGCCTCGCCACAGACCTCTTGGATGGTCTTACCCTTCCCAGAATCCTTGAAGACGGCGTACTCTGCACCCCAGAACTCTCTGATCATCTGTTTCTTCTGTTCAGCTGTGGAATAGAGAACAAATAGATCTTCGACTACGTATGCACCTTCTCTGTGTCTCATCAACTTTCTTAGCTTACCATGAAGCTCGCTAAGAATCAATTCTCTAGCATCTTTGGAACCGTAATGCAACATCTTGACCAACAGGTACTTACCATATGAACTTGTAGCCAACTCGTAGTAGTGTGTCTTTAAGGACTGTGCAATGATGTCTCTTCTCTCTCTTGTAGTGTACTTCACTAATGTCTGAACAACTCTTGAGGCATCATGCTTGAGAACCAAGTCTCTGATGACATCCTTAGCATACTTCCAGATTTCTTCACATAATTTCTCACGAACCTCTTTTGGTGGCTTTGGATGTTTCACTCTGAGTCTCTCCCAAAGAGACTTGATATGTTGCACTTCAACACCAGACTTTCTCTGAAGCTTTCTCTCTTGCAGCAGCTTTCTCTGTTCGGCGTGTTGTTCTGCTGATGACTTCTTGTTCGGATCAATTGGTTTTTCCTCATCATCTTCCTCTGCATTCTCGCCCTCTTCATCCAGATTAACGAAACCATCATCCTCGGAGCCTTGATCGAGTTCATCTTCAGAATCAGAGCTTTGATCGAGTACATCGCCAGAATCAGAAGCACTATCAAGCTCATCCTCGGAGCTGGCATCTTCACTTTCACTCTCTGGTTCTGATTCAAGTGATGCAGCTTTCTTATTGTTGTTGAACTTAGCTTTCTTGTTCAAGGTTGTATCAGCAGCATTGGTACGCTTGGTACCTCTCACAGCGGATGGAGCCATCTTATATAACCAGCACTGCTCCGTATGTCTTAAGGAAGTTTCCTCATCGCCTATATTTTTCAACCCGAAAACTTTTCTTGTTATGCGCCGCACGGGGCGTCGCGTGCACGGCAGAAATGGCAGAATAAAATGTGTCAAAAGTCTGATAACAACACAAACTACACAAAAGAAGAAACAATGCCCATTACGATGATTATTCATTATGTAGAGAAGCCCTAATGACTTACTGTACTAGTATGTATTGAAGGAGGTGGTTTCATCATACCGCTCAAACTTGTGGGCTGTAACGAAAGCGTTTCACTTATCAACTGATCAACCAAGAGGACGTTGGTCTTGTTCAAAGATTCAAGATACCTCATGATCTTCTGACAGTTATCATAGCTGTAGTTGTTGGCGCATAGGATCTTGAGAAGCTTGAACAAGTTAATCTGTATAACCAAATCGGATTTATACTTGACTGTCCTCTTGAAAATGGCTTGAATAATTGCGTCATTGTTAAGAAGCTTCAATCTGATCTGGTTCACAACTATGGACTTGCCATATGAAGCGAGAAACTTTACGAGTTTTTCAATATAGAGCTCATAGTTCAATACGTTATCAACAAGAAAACTCTGGGCCAAGAACTGATAGTCATCTTCAAGGATCAACTTGGAGATCTGGTCATTCCCTACCCTCTCATGCAATGATATCAACGAATCGAGGGCGTTGGCCTGCCACACTGGATCGATTAAGAGCTGGAGATAAATCTTGATAACGCCCCTGTCTTTAGCGATCTTAGAAGTCAAATGATTGTTCAGTGAAAACTCACACAACAATGGAACTATGAATTCTGTACATGGTAATGTAGTGTTCAACAACTCCCTGAAAAGAGGAAGAACCTCCTGTTTGAACAATTCGTTTTGATTCAAGTGATTCAAGTGACATATGCTGAAGATCAATGAAGTGGCAAGATCCAATATTTCATTGTCCATTTGCCTTGCCATTACGTATTTCTTTATCGTACTCACAAGAAACTTCATCATGTTTGAACTGTCCGGGAAATCATTGACGTTTAGTGATTTGAGAAACCTCAACATCTTGAGTTGGTTAGCTCTATTAAGCTTTCCATGGATTTTAAAGATAGAGTTAAGAAAGATTGGTTTCAAGTTTAGCATATTGGATTGAGTATTGCAAATGATAGACACCAGTTTATCTGAAATCTCATGGTCTCTGATGTTGACGAAATGCATTAATAAAACTGCGATCCAATCAAGAAAGTTTGGGAATGACAGAACGATAACTTGTAGAACTGTTTTTGATAGCACAGCTTTCTCGAAAGACTCATCCAAAGTATTTATAACAAATTTCAGAAGTTTAGGTTCCTCTTTGCAGTCTTCTTGAAGAAGTTTGAGAGATAACTTCAAGCCTCCACACTGAATAAAAACAATCAAGGAGCTGTAGTCCCTCTCAAATAACATAGTTAGTAAGTCAATCACTTTATATCTGATATTCATTTTGAATTTAACTCCAATGAGCTTAGCCAAAAGGGCAATACCTCCGAGATCTGCAAAGTCTTGGATCAGAGAGTCGGAAACCTTCAAGATCTGATGTAATAGTTTGATGCTTTCAAGAACGAGCTTAGCATCAGAAGAGCACTTAGCTTCAACTATCTGTTCCGCTTTGAACAAGAGATTAACAGTAAGGTGATCATGGATAGTGTCAATATTCTTCGCTAACTGTGCATTGAGCTCAGTAACGATATCGATATTGTATGGATCATCAAAAAATGACTTGATAAGTGTCTCTATTGTGGTTGATTCCCTCTTGAACATCATAGGATCAAAAAGATTTGTGCTGTATCTTGATTTCTCAAGCCCCAAAACGTCAAATTCTTCTGTAAGGTTGTTATCGATTAGTTCGTTCAACTCATTATCTGTGTCTTTGAATGTTGATATATCCATTGGAAGGAACTTCTTAGTATCGAATCTCTTGATTGGCTTGATATGACTATCATTCAATTGGCTCACTTTCTTCTTATGGTGTAAAAAGATTGAGTCGACAACTCCGCCAGATGGATTACCTCTTTTCGTAAGCCAGTCATGTTCAAGCAAGTCCTTGGCTGTGACTCTCTTGGCTGGTTGCTTTTCAAAGCACTTCATCAAGAAGTCTTTACATTCCTCTGAGACGAATTGTGGTATCGGAGGATATTCGTCTGTGACTATAGCATGAAGTGCAGCCATCTCATTCAAGTGAGCATAGAGCGGTTCAGCAGCTAGCAATTCCACCACAGTTGCGCCAACGGACCATATATCAGATGCTGTCGATGTCCCATCCATTGATATGATCTCAGGTGCCATCCAATTTGGAGTCCCCGCAATCGAATATGTCTTTATAGTATTCGTAGACACTTTGGTTGAAACGCCGAAATCAGTCAACTTGATATTACCATCACTCGTGAGGAGAATGTTGGCCGCTTTCACATCTCTGTGCACAACACCTTGTTCATGCAAATATATCAATCCTTGAAGTACTTCCTTGATGTACGTTTTAACAACGGAATCTGCTAATGGGCCTGATTTCTTGTAGAGATTCCTAAGTGAACCACCAGAGCAGTACTCCAAGAAGATGAACAACTTTTTCTCGCTCCTTATGAATCCATGATATTTGACAATGTTCTTATGCCTCAAAATCTTCAAAAGGTCAATCTCTGACATTAGCTCTAATACGTTATCGTCGTCCTCAATGAAGATTTCTTTCACTGCAACTTCATCTCCAGTAACCTTATTAATGGCTCTATAGACATTAGCAAAGGCACCTTTACCAACATTTTCTTTGAACTCATAAGAATCTAAGATATCGCTGGTTGTGAGCAGTCTTCCTGGTCTCTTTTCAAGCCTTTGAGCCGGTGTGAGTGATACTTTCATCTCTGGCGGTCTCTGTAAATTGACCTTTGTGGGGGAGCCCGTCGAGAGCTTCGAAAGAGAAGGCGTTCTGTGAACAGGGTTCAGCGGTATATTTAAATTTTTGGGCTTCGTGGGAGTCCTTAGTAATTGTGGATCCTTCCAATGCAGAACTGGCTTGGTCTCAAACATGCTGTTTTCATTGTTCTTTGACTTTGATGGCGAAGATAATGGAGATCTCGGCGGCGATGATGATTGCAGTCGTTTGAACTTCGGTGACTGCAGCAGCTCGAGCTCTTCGATTCGAGACAGCTCTCCAATGTTATTGTCATCCTCCTTGTACCTATCCAGGAAGATCGATTTGGAAAAGTTAGGGTCCATCTTTAGGGAGTGAAACCCCAGCGGCTCTGATCAAATAAAAGAATATTTATTCAGAACGTTTCAATTATCCCCTTCCACTTCCTTAAGGAGTAGCAAATCTTCGAATAATCCCAGTAATCGTCGGAAAGAAGCACCGTTTCAGATGAAGCACAGATGCACCTCTGTCGAAATGTAAACAAACAAGTGGTCCTAACCAGCGGTGCTCAAAACCATTAATTGCTGGGGCCGGCGAATATCACTTTCGCGTCGAGTACTTTCTCATCAATTTTTTTAATCAGGATTGCCCCTCTGGTGCAATGGTTAGCATGGTATCCTCCGGAGATTCTGATCCGAGTTCGATCCTCGGGAGGGGCTTCCGCCTAAAATTTTGATCATTTGGAAGCCGGCCATGCATGGTTGACGTAATTCGCACAAGGTTGTTTTTTAGTTTCTGAAATCCACCAGTACGCCTCTACTAGTAGCTCCAAGACAGCCTAATGCGCAAGCTGCAGGGTTTTTGCTTTTGTTGGTCTATCCAGATCTTTATTGTTCTAACGCAGTTGATATTTTATGGCGCCTGATAATCAGGTTGTCGATTCTAATGAAGCAGTCGTTCTACTTTCCGGGCAAGTGACACATGAGGGAGCGATTATAAAAGAAAAGCCCAGCACCGGCCAGTGAAATTCGTTAATGTATCTGTTTGGGCATAGCCGGTATTGTTGGCTCTCGCTGTTGAATGCTTCTCTATAAAATCCCAAGTTATTAAGTATCCTATTGGATCCCAGAAACCTTCGAGTCAAATGACTTATAGCCCTGTTCGAACTCACGTGGCTTCTTCAAAGCCCTGGGAAATTAACCTCTGCACCAACTCACTCTTTTGCGAAAAACCTCCTGGCGGTGCGCAGTCCCACTTGGCTTCACGGAGTAGCGAAAAATTGAAATTTACTTCAACAGCTGCGAGTGAACAGAGCTCAAGAGACGTTACAACAGAGACAGCAAAAATGGCTAAGCAATCCCTTGGTATGTGAAAGACGATAGGAAGAGAAGAGAGCGTATAATGGACATGTGTATGAGAGAGCTATATGGAAGAAAAGAGTGAATCCATCGAGTTATATAGTGGAAACAGTTGAAAAGTTGTGTCATCAAGTGTCTGAACACAGTGGATACAACAATATTATCATCAAATATAAGAGGAGGGGAGTATGTTGGCCGTTGGAACCGCTCCATTCTGGTGTAAACTACTCTCTCAGTTGAAATACACTGTGCGCCCTCTTCCAACATCTTCTCTGAACATCAGTACTAACAGTCAATCACAGACGTTTCCAGCTCTAGAAGCAAAGCCAGAAAGGCCTACTTCACTGCCCCATCTTCTATCCGTCGTAAATTCTTGTCTGCTCCATTGTCCAAGGAGTTGCAAGAGCAATACAAGATCAAGGCTCTCCCAGTCAGAAAGGAGGACCAAGTCTTGGTTGTCCGTGGTTCCAAGAAAGGTCAAGAGGGTAAGATCTCTTCTGTCTACAGATTGAAGTTTGCTGTCCAAGTCGACAAGTTGACCAAGGAGAAGTCTAACGGTGCTTCCGTCCCAATCAACGTCCACCCATCTAAGCTTGTTATCACCAAGTTGTACTTGGACAAGGACAGAAAGGCTTTGATCGCCAGAAAGGGTGGTAACGCTGAATAAATATTTTGAATCTTGTAATGAAGATTTTCTTAATGGTTTAGTTATTTACGCAGCATAAAATGTACTTTTAAAATACCTTGGTGTAGTGCGATACATCTTCTCTTTTTTTAGTATCTACCCACTGGTCCTGCGTGCTAGGCAGGGAGCCCAGAAGGCCCTTGTAATCTTAGCGGTGCTTTAATTTCCAGTGACCACCGCCTATCCGTCCCGTCCCCCCCCCCCAGGCAGGACAAAAACTCTACCCCGGATTTTGCGCCCCAAGGCTAGATTCCTCCAGCGATTCTCAAAAAGGCTGCACCGACAACAAAGGAAAACATCTACAGCACACAAACTAGCATACAGAGAACCCGCGACATAAGATCATCTTCCTATCATGAGTGCCATAGTGGAATCAGACGATGAGCACGATCTTAGCACTCAACTTACAGGTGCTGAGTTGATCCAACCACCAAAGCTACCAGGTAATTACTCTGCCCGCACACAGAAGAGATGGTCACAGGGCAGTCGCACCTCACAAGGAAGCACCACTGTTCAGACAGATGGTGTCCATTCACGCCTTCAACCAAACCACATTTTCCCTGCGCAGTTGTACTCTACAGAATCTGGTAGATTGTTTCATGCCGGTAAAGTGTTGATCTGTCTCGTTGGGCTACCGGCAAGGGGTAAGACTAGACTCGCTGTGTCGTTGACCAGATATCTAAGATGGCTAGGTGTCAAAACCCATCCTTTCCATGTGAGTGACTATAGAAGATCAAGATATGCTAATTTCGAGGACGATATCCCAGATGATTACTTCAGTGCTCAACCAAAGACGGAAGAAGGGGTACGAATCCGTCAAGAAATATTGAATGAGTGTCTCTCGGATGTTATGGGCTTCTTTGAGAAGGATAAAGGCCAGGTTGCAATCTATGATGCCTTGAACGTTTTGAAGAAAGATCGTGCTGACGTTGAAGAACACTTCTCGAAGAGAAACATCAAGGTTTTGTTCATTGAGAGTGTTGTTGATGATCCAAATGTGATTGAGCGTAACGTGAGTAACGCAGCTGCGTCTCCGGATTACGAGGGATGGGAATCTAAAAAGGCTGTGAAGGACTACTTGAAGAGAATCAATGCTAATGCTCCGATCTATGAACAGTTGAATGAAGATGGTACCGAGTCTACCTTGCGTTATATCAAGTTCATCAACTTTGGTGAACGTGTTATCACGAACAACAGCCAGTATGGTTACTTGATGAATAGAATAGTGTTCTTCTTGATGAACTCTAGAATAAAGACTGGGTGTGTCTATTTCGCAAGATGTGGTAAGTCTGATCTGGATAAATACGTTGACGATGAAGTTTTGAACGAGGAAGGTCTCGCCTTCTCTGAAACATTGGCAACGAACTTGCTTCAAACTATCAAAGAAAGGAAGAAACAGCGTCAAAGTCCAACAGTCACAGCCAGTTCGTCAACCGATACGCTTCAAAAACACACGTTCAGACAACCACCAACTGCTGATGGTACCAATGATGATTCCTTTGTGGTATGGACAGCCACGCGTAAGAGAACTTCGGCTACTGCAGATCCATTCCGTAAGAGAGGTATCACTGTGCGCGAACGTTACCAACTCAATCAACTTAACCCAGGTGAAGTTGCTGATCTGACTGAAGAGGAAGTCAAAGAGAGATTCCCAGAGGAGTACAAACAGGATCAAAAGGATCCTTATCATCACAGGTATCCTCGTGCAGAGTCCTACCACGATCTTGCTGTGAGAATGGAGCCTCTCTTGTTGGAGATGGAACGTATGAGTGGTGATATGCTTATCATTGCCCATGAATCCGCGTTGGCTGTGCTCTATGGTTACTTGATGGCCTGTTCCTGTTATGAAATCCCATCTTTACAGTTTCCTAGGGATGAGATTGTGGAGATCTCGTACTCACCGTATGAGAACCATGCCAGACGTATAACAATTGATCAATAGGTGTTATATATAATAATATTCAGGTGTTTCGTGCGATTTCTTGTAGTGTTTTATTGTCGCCTGCGCTACGAATAGGACAAAACCCTCCTGAAATGTTAACGAATATTCAAATTGTGATGACTGAGCTTCCCAATCCTGTGGAATTCAGTAACTATATGACAACGGGATAGCTATTGGCTTACTTCTTCTCCTCTGGCTTGGTCCACACCTTCTTAAGGAGACCAGTCAAACCAACATCGTTAGCCTCGATTTGGTAGATACCATAAGCGGCAACACCGGTACCAAAGGTCAACAACCACATGGCATAGTTGTGTTGGGCGCCATAGACTCTCTTTGGGATATAGTCAATGATACAAGATTGGAAACCAATCCAGGAGTGAGCCAATATAAGACCAGCAAAAGTAGCATCGAGCACTGGAGCAACGGAACCAGTCACGAATGGGATAGTGGCCAAAGGAACCATCCCGATGGCAATGGCTCTCTCAGCAGTCCAGTGCAAGGAACCGTGGGACTTGGAGGCCTTTGGTGGGACGTAAGCGTCGTTCACAGTACCAACAATGTAACCTGGTGGCTGAGGGATTTGCTTAAGGAAAGGAATGTCAATCTTGCGGACTGCAGATGTGTGGAGGGCAGCCGCAGCAGCGACGTTAGATCTGGTCACTCTGGTAGCGTTCAAACCGATTCTTGCAAGCATCTTTTGTTTGTTATAGACCTTTTCTGAGTGTTGAAGAGGAAGAAGTGTATGATTGTTTTCATGGCGTCTGTGATTGGCAGTGACGCCAGTGCGAAAATCGGTGCCGGGACCTCGGAGATGCTCACGTAAGCAGAAGATGACCCTCTGGCCCAAGCACCTCTGAAGAATCCTCGGAGGATTACGGACAGCAGATATCGGATTTTGGGCAGAATCCGGGGTAAGCCTACAACAACAAACTCATCTCTAAGATGTCATAATTATAATTCACTTTTTGCGTATGGTATCCACCCCAGATATACTACCGCTTCCAGCTTCCGACTCAGAGTCAGATACTGCCTCCTCGGTCTGAGAAACACGCCAACGACAGTGCTTCTCTAATACCATCTTCAACTGTCTCTTGTCAACTGGCTTCTCTAACACATCGTTGAAATAACCAGATAACACCGCTTCCTTGTAGTAAGCTGTAATTGCAATAATAGGAGTATCAGAGTTCACACTCGAAGTATGCTTTAAGAGCTTAACAATGTCAATGACATCCAACTTGGCCATCCTTAACCCTGTGATGATCAAATCAAATTTAACCTCACCGGTGGCTCTTCTGATCAATTCATCACCAGCTGTAACAGAGACCACCACACACCCAAGACTCTCAAGGTCTTTCTTGATAGAGTATCTCATAATAGGGATTGGTTCACATAATAGGATATCAAGCATTTGGAACCTGGTGCTCGATGAATCCGACATCTTTGAAGATTGACGCCTTTTGCGTACTCTCTCTAATGCTGAAGTTCTTGAATCTTCAGTATCAGAACTTGAAGGAGAAAAGTCAGACATTGCCTTATGGAACAAGTTGGACCTGGAGCTGCGACCTGTTGGATAAGGATACCCATACCCTGATGTTGGCGTCTGTGGTTTAGCAAACAATTTGGCTGAAGGGGATCCAGAATCCGTACTTGGAGTAGATCTTCCAGAATGTTCATAATATAAGTAGTCATCGCCAGAAGATGACACAGCAGGTGGTGTCTGTACAATATGTTGAGGGATATTGCCCACCCTACTAGGTGACAGTGATCTCACCAGAGATGGAGACGATGCTCTTTTGAGTGCAGATGGCGAGGATGCCGAGTAGTTTCTTGTTTTCATATGGCTGGATTCTGATGATGAGCTTGAGATACTGCTCCGGTGTTCCATATGCTCTGCCTTGATACGATTGATCACATCCTTGTTGGCCTTGTCCAAAGCTGGAAGATTTCGGAACTGGAAGGAGCCAAATTCATTCGAACCATCACTCAGTTTGCTGGGTCTTCTTTCACGTAGATGGATCGGAATCGCAAGCGAAAGATGGTGCTTCCCCACTGTAGGTGAGTTGGCAGATGATGGAGAGCCCAATGAAGTGGTGGCTGAGCTGGCCTTCTCCTTCTTGACAACATCCTTTGAGGGCTTCTGTTGCGTATCTTCAGTATCAGAAGCATCATCCATAGGAAATTCAATCATATCAACACCTCTAGATTCAAAGTAGTCAGTACTCTCTGGGTCATCCAAGTTAGGAACAAATCCTCCTTCCGCCTGCCATAGGTTCTCCCAGTTGAGATTCTTGAAATACGGATGGTCCTTGATTTCATCTGCACCAGTAGCACCAAGTCTTTCATCCGGATCCATTATCAGCAGTTTCGTGATCAATTCTTTCGCCTCTGTGGTACAAACTGCAGCCTCATCCTCTGGTGACAACTTTGGCCACTCAATTTCACCTTCCAAGATATTCTCAAACACTTTGTCTGGAGTAGAAGCATGGAAGGGAGGATAACCAAACAAGAACTCAAATAAAATACATCCAACAGACCACCAATCAGAAGCCTCACATTCACCGGTACCCCTGATAGTCTCTGGTGCAAGATAATCTGGAGTACCAACAAACTTTTTGTACTTTGAAGCATTCTCAGGGTCAAAAAGTGCCATGTTCTTAGATCCTGGTGTCGCTGAGCTTGAGGCTTCATAGTCTGGAAGGACAAAAGATGTGTGGGACGACGATCGGTGCATTGGTTTCACCGATGAGGAGTCTAATCCAGGAGTCGAAACGGAGCCATGGTTAGAACTATGGGCTGATCCTGGTGCTGAACCAAGAAGAGAACTTCCAGATGTCTTACGAACTTCTCCCTTGACAATGTTTTCGAAAAAGCTTTGGGTTGGACTTGATGCTGTTGAATCACAGGCGCCAGACAGGGCCAATGCGCTGATAGAATCCTGTCTCTGTCTTCCGTTGTGAGATGTCAGATTGGCAGTGCTTTGTCCAAACGCCTCTTCTGAAACAGATCCTTTGTTCAACCTCTCTTGACGACGAACCAAGCCCATCCGGGAAAGACCAAAATCAGTCAACTTCAGATGTCCAGCAAAATCAATCAACAAGTTATCTGGTTTCAAGTCATGGTGAACAATCCCCTTTCGATGCAAATCATCAACGCCAGCAATAACTTCCGCAATATACTGTCTCGCCCATTCGTCAGGAAGACCACCAAGCAGTTTTATCAGTGTGGCACAGTCTCCACCTGGCAAGTATTCCATGACCAAGAAAAGATAATCTTTGCTTTGAAAGCTCGAATACAACTTGGCAACATAAGGACTATCAGATTGCGCCATCATGATTGCCCTTTCAGCTTTCACATTGGTAACCTGGTTCTTTGCAATCATATCAGACTTCTTCAAAACCTTAATGGCAAAATACTCACCAGTGACCTTCCTTCTAGCGAGATACACACTTCCAAAAGCACCTTTACTAATCGGTTTCACGATCTCGTAGTCCTTGATTGATGGAGCAATGGACTTTGGCGCTGGCATCGCCACAAGGAGTGGTGATAATGGTGGCTTCATCATTGCTCCAACAGAGAGGAATTGCTCGCTTTGGCTTCCCTTCTTCTCCATAGCAGGACCCTCATGGGCCATTATCATCGGGGAAGCAACTGGGGTTCCAGATCCGCTGTCAAATCCGTGGGACCGTGAATTACGCTGGATGGAACTCATTGGTGAATTTTGAGAACCAGGTGGTATACCAGGCGACATTTTTCGTTGTGGGGTTAGCAGCGGGCTTCTGATCTGAAGATCTGATAATCCTGGATATGTTGCATCGTTATCGAAAGAGGCATCCTTTGAAGTGGACTCTGTGCCTGGCGTAATGGATCTTGCTGGTGAAAATCGTCCTCTGTTCTCCCCAAGCCCATCCCTATAATGTGGACCTGGTGTAGGGCTTGGGAGAGAGTCAGTGTCAAGATATGCGTCAGTGAAAATGTTAGAATGAACAGACATAGGTTTTGGTTTGGGGTATACAATGCCGCTCATATTTTTCTCTGAAAGTGGCCTTGACTGGGCAGAGTCCGATGCTTGGCTTTGGTTTGGAGACATTGGTCTAGCAATAGATGGACGAACATCAAACGTTTGATTTCTGATATTCTTCACAGCTTCTGTAATAGTCAGAAGAATTAATTCGTCAACTTCGTCTTTGATTTTCTGGGAGTACATCAACGAACTCTTCAATCTATCAACGGCATCAGCTTTCTCTTTGACAAGCTTTTCTGCGTCATTGATCAGCAGGCTAATAGCAAGGTCGGAGGAGTCCGGTATAGCGAAAGCACTGACAATCTCAAATGCCTCCTTGGTGTTGGGTGAGAACTCAAAGGCATTGATCTCCTCGTTGAACTCACTAGGATTAATAGCAATAGCAGTTTCACAGAGCTCCGTTAAAAGTGCAAGGGTCTTGAACGGAAATCTCAAGGTATTCATTATTGAACCGGATCTTGGCCTTCTTGTCAATGGAGTGGATGATTTTGAAGCTTCTGGTGGTGATACTTTGGGAAGTGATTGGCCCTTGTAGTCCTTCACACCCTCATCAATACCCTTGCTCTGTGCATTAAGTGACTCTGTTATTGAAACAATGATCTTCTTCTGTTCGATAACCATGTCATGGATCATTTCAACTTCACTCTGGCACTTGTGCTCGTTATAGCAAAGTTGAGAGTGTCTCTCTAACCACCATGAGGGAACCTGCTGTTCACAAATACGACAAAGCACCTGTGGAGGAGGTGGCACATCTCCCTCGTAGATAATGCCAAGGTCTGAAAGGGATTCAAGATATGATGCAAATATATCAGCACCAAACCCTAATGATTCTGCAAGTTTTGGAGGAAGTTCAATATTCAAAGTATTTGGATAGAATGGCTTCAAGATCCACATCGAATGTGTGGGTATTCCCGTTTTGTCATGTATCAATATCCCTTGTCCTTCAAGTTCAATCACTTGTCCATTTGTTGATAGGGAGCTCAGGGATTCTTGGTCCACTGCATCTATAGAGTCATTCGGTGAGTTCACCTCACCAGAGTCGTTTGCGGTATCAAGATCAATGTTGTCTTCATCATCAGGCAAAGCATAATTTGTGGCAACAACAAACCGTATTCTATAACTCTCATCATCTGTCATCATGATCCCAATGGCATCAACGAACACATTCTTATCATTTTCAGAACCCATAATTATCTGTGAGATAGGATGATTCACTATTTTTACTATTCTCGTACCAACTACGGACTCCCATGCTTTACTCAAGTGTTTCACATTACCATCCATGTCCAATTCGAGAAGTATACTGGGATTCTTCCCACTTGCTTGAAGCAAGTCTTGCTGTGGATCTGAACGTTCATCAAGGCGGCTTGAGATCTGATTTTCCTCCATCTCTTCATCAATATCACTGATCACCACTGAAGGTGTCGAGCACCGTGATGGATTATAGCACCTGAGAGACATTGTGTTGTGTGCTGATATTCTGTTGATATGTACTGCACCGGATAAAGGGGATAGCTGACAGCGGTTTAAAAACAGTTGCTGCTAGAAGAGAAAGGCAGAATTCTGTAACCTAGTTCTAGTAGCTAGCGGCTAGAGCAGTAAAGAGTCTCTTCTTCAATTGGCTTGCGGTTGCCTGATGTGGTTGTTCCTTCCTTTAAATTTTAGTGCAACTCCACTATTGTTTTGATCACATTAATTTCTGTCATCTCAGAGCCCAAGTAAGAAACATGACAACAGAAACCCAATTAAGCAATGCAATCCAGAATCACCAATCAGGGACTGAAGGTGAGTGCGATAATGACTTATATGTGATACGACTCACTAACACTTTTAACCAGGTCGTCGGGTCTGAATTAGTAAATATTGTTACTGGTATTAAATCTGGTGAGTGAGGCCAACACTTCCATTGAAATGGTACCAATTACTAACGTTTCAGCTGCATTTGGTCTAGCATTCATTTCCAGTATCTTGGCACACTCTGATAGTGTCTTTTCAGAGGAGACTACCAAGCATGAATTGTGAGTTCATTCGATTCCCCTTTGTTCTCAATTTCACACTAACAA
Organism: Williopsis suaveolens; assembly: GCA_003708225.3. NCBI lineage: Eukaryota > Fungi > Ascomycota > Saccharomycetes > Phaffomycetales > Wickerhamomycetaceae > Williopsis > Williopsis suaveolens. Next base: position 123,254 of record PPNS03000010.1, on the reverse strand, counting down.
CATGAAAGCGTTCCTTCAGTGCAGGACTGTATAACGCAAATCTACCCTATCAGATCTATATATCAGATTTTTATTGCTCTCCTATCCTTCTTCTGCCTGGTGTTCTATGGATCACTCTTCATTATCGTCAGAGACAAGTCAATAAACACAGCAAAGGTAGTGGGCGCATTATCACTTTTGAAAGGAGTGTCGCTCATTACATTCAGTTGCATTCCTTTCCGAGATGATCCAAAGGCAAACACCAATGGTTTCGTCGTATACTTGTTGAGCGCTCTTGCGTTGATTCATACTATTCAATCGACCTTTAGAACTCGAGACCAAGAACTGAATCGGCAGAGAAGACGATTGAGAAATCTTTTCCTCGCTACGATGGTAGTTGGAACCATCTTTTTCTACAAGCACCAAGTTGAACAGGTTAAATATGCGTACTCTATGAGCTCCTTGTGTCAATGGATCATGATCGGTATTGAGATCTACTTTGATTCTCTCTTCACTAAAGAGCTAAGAGATGTGACCCTTCAGGTTGACTTTCCAGAATCCAAAGCTAGTTCAAAAACACACATAGTTTAATCCATAGATGTACCCAGTTACGTTACAGGAATCTCATGGTGTCAGGCCGATATATAATTGAACCTTCTCCTCCATTAATGAAACTTTATCACCCACCCTAATCATGTATCCATGATCATGGTGAATCGTGTACAGCCCCAAGAAATGACTCGAGGTAGCGCCAGCATCGATAGATCTATAGCTCTTCAGAGTCTTTGAAACAGGAAGTCGGGTATCCAGCTTCCCTTCCTCAAGTTTGACGTTTGGAATGGAACATCTTGGACACTTTTGGGCGACATTCCAATCATGTGAACCGGAATCCTTAGTCTCGATCTTGAATCTGTACCAATCATCGATGGAATGGTTTGCAGATAAGCCCTTCACCACAAGATTGGGACGAAAGTTTAACGGCTGTACCTGGGTGTCATATCCATTTTCCTTGATCTTCTTATTCAAAAGATCAATGTCCTCCTCTGCCAGAAACTTCATAGGGTAATAATCTTGGAAATTGGTTGAACGGTACTCCTTTAGAGCGTTCTCTGGATGCCCAGCTTTCACTTTCTTCGCTTTTGCGGTCACAAGTAGAGTGGTTCCAGGTCTAGTCAGTTTCATGGACTGTTTGAACTCTTCTGGAAGGGCTTTACCGACGTTATAGGTTTGAAAGTGAACATCCCACAAATTGGTCTTGAAAGCTCCATCATTCATTGAGTTCTCATCGATGAACTCTTGGCTGATCTCACAGGGTAATCTGAAACTGCTGTGACCACTCATATTACCATCTTTATCCATAATAGGGTAGACAAACTCAAACCAGTTCTCCTCTAAGTTGTATTTGATCTTCACCAGAGACATTCTCGGGCCATTGCGCAAACTATATGGCTCATACATCTGATTCTTCTTATCCCAGTACCCAATCATGTACTGTCTATCATGCTTGAAGCCAAACTCGTCAATCTCCCACTCTGCAGCCTCGATATAGGAACACGACTTCAACGGATAAACATAGATCCGTGACACTTCAAGTGAGTACAGTGGGTTACCGAATTTAAGGATATAAATCAACTTGTATCGAATATTCAAGAAGAATCTTAGGACCGAGCCTGCAACATCATCTTGAGCAACAGAAACTCCCAGTAGTTTGGCGGCTTCTCGAAGGAAGATGAACGCTGTTAAGAGAAGGATCAGTAGTGTTCCAATCACGAACATCTTGCAACAGGAGTTTCTGAATATCTGACCAAGAAAGATTGGACCCTCTCAGCTGATTTCTTCTGGACCTCACACTTATAGTTAACCGTATATATTAAGTAATAACAGACCCAGTGATTTCCCTGAGCTACCACACCTCAAATGAGCACAACTTTACCCATTTTAGTCATTAGATCCTGAGTACTCATTACATAATCGGCGAGATTAGTTTTGTAGTATCAATATGTACGCATTTTGACAGACACAACATTGCTTCACTAGCTCAGTCGGTAGAGCGTCAGTCTCATAATCTGAAGGTCGACAGTTCGAACCTGCCGTGGAGCAATTTTTTTACCGGTTTGTGAATATATAGTATCACAATATTATATATATATACCAATATGATATGGAGGTATATCGATATTAAACAGATGATCTTATATATAATAATAGCGAACGTAGAGTAGGCGGTCATGGGGGTGCCTCGTTTCCATGGCAACACACCGCGGCCCGTAAACACAAAAACCAAAACAATCAAATCTACATAATCACACTAGAAACCGCTGTTGCCAAAATCCTACACCAAGGAAGAGGTTATCAAGGAGGTCATTTGAGATTTGCAGTGTGAAGCGTAAAGATAAGTTGTGTACCATTCTGGAATTTGGTTTTTTGTCGTTCGTTCCCCCCCCCCCCTTGTATCCCTCCCATCTTGCTCCATCTTTTCTATTGTTTACATCCTCGTCATTGACGCTCTACAACAGCACTGACCCATCTCTGCGCCTATTCGCTTCATGAATCTTTTAAAGCAGAACCTTTAGCATCGTCATACACACAACACCTACCATGATGACATCACATCAAGACGAGCGGTCAATTACACGTACAAGACAAACAACGTCTATGTTCCTTAGTCGCTCAGATTCGGATGATGACGAGAACAGCTTTAAACCACCAGCATTGAGTAATTACGCCCTAGCGTTGTTACAGAAAGAGAAGAATGTGAATGATAACATGAACACTGCACAGTCGCAACAGGTACCCAAGAGGGTGAACTTTAGAAACTCGCCAGAGAGTCACATCAGCTTAAAATCTCGACGTGGGGATGATCACGTTTCTCGAGGCAATTCAATACATAAAAGTCAGTCCGATCATGAGACACTCTTCACTAAAAGCACACCGACAGACTTCGACTCTTACGCTACTTCATCGTCGGTTAATGAGAAGACGCAGAAGACCCCGCTGAACAGATCCTCAAGTTCGGGTCTGGGCACTGGATCTGGTGGTCATACACGCTTGAGAAGCTCAGCGAGGAGAGCAAGAGGATTTAGCGGTCTTGGTCCACCTAAAAGAACTTCATCAAATATTGAAGATGTGAAGACTGCTCCGCAGGATGTTACAGTAGAGGATATGCCAATGAGGGATCCTTCGAGTTCTAGAGAAATGATCGAGTCAACAATACCAACATATGAAACTCCTAAAAAGAAAGAAACTGAACTGGAACACATACCGCTGAAGCTGATTAATTTTGGAGGATTGAATCCTTATCAATACTTGAAAAAGTACAATGTGCCATCAACTGATCTACCCAAGTTGGTAAAGATCTATTTTGAACAACAGAAGAATGTCACTAAAGAAAAGAAGTCTCTTGAAAGTCCGATAAGACTTAAAGAAGTTATGCATAACAAAATCCAAGAAGAGCTCAAATATGAGACAAAGGTCTCTCCAAGGCCACAGCAGCTGAAAGCTGATCCTCCTTCGAGTCGTGATTATTGCTACCTGGATAAGGAGAACCATGGTCTGCCTCAAAAGTTGCTACTGAACTCAATTGAAAGAGGAAGACCCAATCGTCAACCTCTTGTGCCCCTGAGTGAAACAAGGCAACAACAACTGCAGAACAGACAGCGGCCGCCCTCACATACTCAACCTCCTGAAGACTATTACGAACATCATTACAAACAGATTGAGCCTTTGAAGGCGGCTGATGAGTCAAGAAAATCATCGAAACTTCTTACTATCAATGGTAAACAGTATGAGAAGCTTGAATTATTGGGAAAAGGTGGATCATCGAAAGTCTTTAAAGTGAAATCGTTGAGTAACAAGGTATATGCGATTAAAAAGATCTCATTTGATGAATTCGATGAAGTTAGCATTAATGGTTTCAAAGGGGAAATTGAATTATTGAACAAACTTAGGGATAAAGAAAGAGTTGTTAGAATGGTTGATTACGCTCTAGGCCAAGGATCTTTAATGTTGGTTATGGAGTGCGGTGATATAGACTTATGCCACGTCTTGGCTAAAAGACTTGACTTCCCTTTGGATGTGGAGTTTGTGAGATTCCATGCAAATGAAGTGCTGAAGTGTGTCAAAGCCGTCCATGATGCTGGAATTGTGCACTCAGACTTAAAGCCTGCAAACTTTTTATTTGTCAAAGGAGTCTTGAAGATTATCGATTTTGGTATAGCCAATGCTGTTCCAGAACATACTATGAATATATATAGGGAATCACAAATTGGTACGCCCAACTATATGGCACCTGAAGCATTGATTGACAACAACCAACACCTGGCTGATAGCACGTCTCACAAAAGTCAATGGAAAGTCGGAAAACCTTCAGATATTTGGTCCTGTGGTTGTATCATCTATCAAATGATATATGGTCGTCCGCCGTACGGGGGCTATCAAGGATCTCAAAGGCTTTTGGCCATCATGAACCCTGATGTCAGGATCTCTTACCCAGATAAAGGATTAGGTGGCGTTAGAGTTCCAGGAACTGCTATTGAGACTATTAAAGCTTGTTTAATGAGAGATCCATCGAAGCGTTGGATTGTACGAGAGGTGTTAGAAGGTCCGTTCTTGAAACCTAGAATTGTTTCAGAACAATTTGTTAGCGATTTGGTGAAGAATGCGATCACGTATGGTGTTAGTAAGTCTGACATTGGAGATGAAGAATTGAAGACTTTGGCTGATGATGTTTGGAAAAGAGTATCACAACTGAGTTTATGATCCGCTTTACAGAGTTTAATGACACGATGTACTATAGAAACGTTCTGCGTAAGTCATCTATTAAAATCGAACACTTTTATTTGAACTTCTTGCTGTCAATGCCGTTTGATTCGACAGGGGTCAAGAACCGTCTTTCATAAAGCTTGAAAAGCTCATCAAGGAATATTACTGGGAATGAGATTACCAATATGGCGATCCACTCTTCTTTATTCAATGGCGAAACGTTGAACAACATAGATAACCGTGGAACATAGAGGATCACTGCATGAAGTACCATTGAAAGGGCAATAGCAAGGATCAACTTGACGTTCATCCACAGAGGAAAGATAAGCAAACTATCAGATTCAGACAGATTGTTCATCGCGTTGAACATCTCAATTGTAACCAAGATCGATAAGGAGATTGTAGATGCCTTTATAGCGTGCTCGTTCTGGAACATGGAACACCCAATTTCTGGGAATTCAGTAGAGCAGTGATGGAAGTGGGAGAGCTGTTCAAAGGTAATTTGTGGACCCTGATCATATTGAATGAAATACCAGACGTAACCAGCGACAGTTGCAACACCTACATAAGTACCAACAATAATGTATCTGAACAACAACCATCCACTGACCAAAGCATCATCCTTGGACTTAGGTGGTTTGCTCATAATCTTCAAGTCAGGTGGATTGAAACCCAAGGCAGAGGCTGGAAGGCCATCAGTGACCAAGTTGACCCAGAGAAGTTGAACAGGAACCAACGCTTCTGGTAATCCCAATGCTGCAGTTAAAAAAATGGAAACAACCTCGCCAATGTTGGAAGAAATCAAGTAGCGAATAAATTGTCTAGTGTTGTTGTAGATCAAACGGCCCTCTTTCACTGCAGTGACAATAGTGGAGAAGTTATCATCTTGTAGTACCAAATCTGAGGCCAATCTGGCGACATCTGTACCTGAACCCATGGAAACACCAATATCGGCCTTCTTCAAAGCTGGTGCATCATTGACACCATCACCAGTCATGGCGACAACATGACCATTTTGCTGCAAGTAGTCAACAAGAGCAGACTTGTGACTAGGTTCAACACGAGCAAAAACCCTAACCTTCTCCACAACCTGAGCTTTATCCTCATCATCCATACGGATGAACTCTCTACCGGTGAGAACAAGTCCCTCTGTTTTCTGATTATCATCAAAGATACCGATCTCTTTGGCTATATTCTCAGCAGTTATTGGAGAGTCACCGGTGACCATTATAACCCTGATACCAGCTCTCTTACAGTCTTCAATAGATTCTGCGACTTCAGGACGTGGTGGATCGATCAATGCAACAAACCCGACAAACACTAAGGAAGATTCCAACTGTTCATACTCATACGCAGTAGTGGCTAATTCAGCAAGTTGTAAGTCAGTATCATCCTTGTAACCCAATGCGATAATCCTGTAACCCTCACTAGCAAACTCATCAGCCTTAGCGACCAATTCCATGCGATGATGATCGGTCAATGGCTCCACTGATAAAGAGCTACTGAAAGCTTGAGTCAACAGTCTTGTAGAACGAGCAATGATGTTCTCTGGTGCTCCTTTGACAAGTAATTCTTCTCCATTTGAAGATTGAACAAGTACAGACATGGACTTACGATCTCTCGTGAACTCATATGTTGCCAAACGAGCATATTGCTTGCTATAGATATCACAGATTGGAGTAACAGTGTTCAGAGCCTCTCTCTGTGCCTCTGGTGACAGCTTTTCAACGAGAATCTTCAATGCAGCTTCGGTTGGCTCACCAATAGCCTTGTAGACATCGTCAGCAGTTTGAACAACGTTTGAATTATTACACAATGAGCTGATCTGGGAAATCTTGTGAAGGATTGGGTAGTCAGGATCAGGCATTGAGATCTCATCACCATCTTCGTCGACGACTTCGCCATTTGGATCGAAAGAGTGGCCAGAAACTGTCAAGGTGGTAAGCTTTCTAGAGTTCTTAAAGAAGCACAACTTATGAACAACCATCTGATTTGTGGTCAATGTGCCTGTTTTATCAGAACAGATAACATCAGTGGAACCTAAAGTCTCCACAGATGAGAGACTTCTAACAATAGCGTTCTGTTTGGCCATCTTCTTCGTACCAAGAGCAAGACAGGTGGTAATGACCACAGAGAGGCCCTCTGGGATGGCAGCAACCGCAAGCGCCACAGCAATTTTGAAATAATAGATGGCACCTTTGAAGACACCTCCATGAGCTGGATCGTTGAAGTTGTTAAAATTGATAACCCAAACAGCGATACAGATAACTGTGATGAATTTTGCCAAAAGGTCACCAAAATCGTCCAATTTCTCCTTCAGCGGTGTTGGTTGAGAAATTTGAGAAGCTATATCAGTGTAGATGTCACCAATAGCAGTTTTGTCACCCGTGAGTGTGACAACGGCTCTAGTGTGACCTGCAACAACAGTTGTACCTGAAAAAACGATATTTGTCTGTTCTTGTTTCACTGCATCTCTGATAGAGATTGGCTCGATGCTCTTCATGACAGATTCTGATTCACCAGTGAGGATAGACTGGTCTAATCTCAATGACTGAGAAAAAATCTTGATCAGTCTCGCATCTGCAGGAACGATATCTCCCACGGATAAGTCAATGATATCACCTGGAACCAGTTGTTCTTGTTTAACATGGATCAGTCTGCCATTACGCAATACACGAACATCTGGGGATGAGTATTCGTTCAAAGCACTGATTGCAGACTCTGCAGAGCTTTCCTGTTTGACACCAACTATGGCATTTAAGATCAAAATGGTCAAGATGACAATAGGATCCACCATGCTCATCCATGTGAAATCTTCCTCTGTCAGGGCTAATCCAAATGACACCACAGCGGAGCCTAAGAGGATCAGAGTCAACTGGTCCTCGAATTGTTTGAGGATCAACTTCCAAATGGAGGTCGGTGGTTCCTTTGGAAGAGCATTTGGACCATACTGCTCGAGCCTTCTACCGGCCTCCGAGGTGGAAAGACCTTCTGTATTATCCACATCGAGGATATCGAGAGAGTCCTCAATGGACTTGTTGTAGAAGTGCATTTCTGATGTGGCAGTTCCGTCTGACACGAAGTTGGTGGTCCAGTTGATAGGAAGCTGATGTCAAGTTGGTTGCCAGCTTTCAGATTAAACAACGTGGAATGTGGCACGTCAGAAATGGCAGATCTACAGATGTGGAGGTGGTTCAGACAACTATGGAAGTAATTTTGCTTTGTACAGGAGAACGGACTATCTATATAAGAGCGGGTAGTAGATGATTGTAATAACTTCACTTATTGAGTTCCAAGTCCAAGTCATCAGTGAGATCTTCACCGTTCATGATTCTGTTGATGGCATCCTGTACGGTCAGGGACTCTTCATCAAGTGGTGTCTCGCTGATCTTTTGTTCGTTGACATCACCACCAAGGAACTTCTTGAGTTTGAAGCCGAACTCTCTGGCATTACTCACATCCCAGGTCCAGCACACACCCGTGATGGCCATCGCAAAGCCTGATGTTGCAAGGCATGTGGCATGCGTCACTGCGAACATAGCATCTCTTTGGAATGAAAAGGCAGGTGGGATATGATTAGCGTTGAATAGCTGTGGGATGTCTTTATAGTCTGTTAGTACAGCAGTTTCAAGGAAAAGAAATCACACTTACACCTTCTCGATTGAACACCTCTGTAGGCCACACGGGCAAACAGAAGAGTTGCGGCAGTGGCACCAAAGAAGTACATCATCTGCTTTCTTCTCCTCTCCTTAAACTTGACGGAGATGTCTGAAATCTGCGAGGCAACATCGACTTGTTGAACATTCATCTTTAGGGGGAGTCTCAACTGGAAGTAAATCTCTATTGAAGTAATTGAAAGTGCATTTCAGAGATGAACTGAACAGCCACCAATTCCGACCCTTTTCGCGAATATTGCAAGTCGGAATTTTCCCGGCCTTTGAACTTTTCCCGTCCCCCCAAAAGGTACAACGAGGATCAATTAATACCTAACTAAAGAGCAGTAGAAGGCACGATAGGACTATAATATGCACCCACAGCTGGATTCTCCAAGATTTATATGTATGTCTGTGTCTATCTCATATGTGTGACCATCATTAACAGTGTTTTCCCAGCATGCGCAGAGCTTATAGAAGCCTTGGAGCAGTGCCACCAGAGACCATTTGTCCAGAGGGCACTCGGTGTGTGCAATAACGAGAAGGAGGCCCTCTCGAAGTGTCTGCACGAGGCTAGAATGGCTTCGCAGAACCACCAGATCATCAAGAATCAGGAGAAGAACAAAGAGATGAAACAGACATGGAAGAAGCTTAAAGAGGATGAGTTTGGTGAGGATGAGTTTCTTCTCAAACTCTTGCAGAGGGAAAAGGCAAAGAAAGGTGAGAAATAAAGACTCCCTCTTTTTTAATATTAGATGTATATAGATCATACTTGGAATTAGGTCATACGGGGATTTTTCTTCTTATTCGTAATAGCTTTATTATACCTCTCTAATCCTGGCGAGACTTGAGATATCTCTTCACAACCTTATCCTTCGTGATCACATATACGACAGCACCCCAACCAGAGAGAGCATCACGGTCGCATGCATTCAAAAGTGCCTGACTGATAGTCTCAAATAAGTCTTCTGGCTCCAAATCTGGCTCATAAAGAGATTCACACATACCGAACAATTGGTCGCTAGCAGTACCACTGACAATGAAATCTTTTGCAAAATCGATACAACCAATCAAGTCAAATCCACAGATAAATGGCTTCTTTGTGATGGAATTTATACCCGCAACGACTGGGCCAATGAAATACGGACCAAATCTCTTCTCGTATAGCGTTGATGAAACCAAATTGGCAAAGGATTCAGGCTCAATGGATCTCTCCTCTCTCAACTTGTATAAGTTGGTCTTGTATCTGAATACATCTGAAAGCGTTTGTGCATCTGTAGCTAAACCAGTTAACCCAAGAAATACATTGCCATATTGGTACACTTTCTCAAACTTGTTCGAAAGACCAAGTGATTGCTGACCAAGACGAAGATCGCATGCAATAGCCACACAGTCCTTACCGACCATCGCCACAACGGAACCACCTATCAGTTTTTTGTTAGTTCATTGTTCTTCAAAAACATCTCTGAGTGGCAATTGAATAAATCGACTCTCCGTCCCGACTCAAGAACTCGAAAAAAAGAGAAATAACTCACCATTCAATGAACTTGGATCAGACATCTTCTCTCGCGTATTATGTCCCAAGTTTATAATCCAATTGCAATTTCAACGCTGTTTCCTCGTTGTTGTTTTGGCTGTGAGAGTTTCGCCTTCCAACTCTGAGCATCAAATATCAGTGCGGGCTCAAAACCCCGACAGACTCGTTTCCAGGAAGCATATTACTTATTGTCTATTGATGACCAATGAAAGATCTTGATGATGGCTGAATATAGTTTAACTTTACATTACTCTATGAAGAAAAAATATTTTCCAATCCATGTTTTTGACACCATAATTAAATCATGGATGCCTTCAATGTCAGCGTCTTCTCCAAGGAATCCAAGTAGGTCTTATATTTACTCTTCTGCTTGAACAGATAGACGTACTTCTCATTCCAGTTGGTCATCACAACCTGATATCTCTCATTAGGTTCCCCATTTTCGCCCCAGATTTGCTCTATCTTGGGTTTCAATGCGTTATGTTCCTTTACTTCTGTATCCACATCTTCAACATAGGCACTCATCACACCGAATTGCGACTTTAAATCCAGGCTTGAAGGTACGAACGAGGACTCGATGGATAATAAACATTCCCACTTCTGTAACGAAACATTTTGCAGGTGTACATCCCCATTCAAGATTTCAGAACTCCATCCATACTCTTGATTCGTTACGATGTCTTTTTCTGAGCTTGGAATGGATGTGATTCTGGCAGCCCAAAAGTTACAAGTATTCACAAAACTCGTTGCAACTTCCAAATTTGGTGCATAATAGACAACTTTTTTATCCTGTGTATAGTCATTTGTCAAAAGATTAGGAATGGTCAAGACCCAAGCAACACCATTGGTTTTCACTTCAGAATTAGAGATGATGTTATCTTCAACAAGAGATGCTGTTGCTGAATATAAGTTATATGTGATCACCGTGCTCACAAAGTCATCAGATTTTGTCCTCATAAAATTCTTGCGATCTGATGCAGATCCGAATGAGTACTGTTTCAATAGTCCTTTCGAGACTACCACAATACTCTGCTTCCAATCCTTGATATTATAGATGTCCAATTCCGAAGCTATATTGTCCGATGATTTTCCTAACCAGCTGATCCAGCCCTTTTTCTTTTTTGGAGGTAGTTGTGTTTCACATTTAATCAACCCTTCAACTGCCCATGGTGGACCAAGAGATTCTAACTCTTCATCATAATCATCTTTCTTGTAATTCACAGTATAATTTATCTCTGACACTTCTGAGAATGAACTCATATGACGAATAGATGTCGATATCGAGATCGAGGATCCAATGGATGAGAGTCTGGTGGTGTTCTTGTTAGATATTAGTGACACATTAGATAGTTGCCGCTGCGGGCTCTTCGGTGGAGTGAGAACTCTTTTTGGCTTTTGGCGTCGTACTTTCTGATGTTGTAGCACTCTCATAAGTTCTAATTTCTGGTCATATATTGACGCATATGATGACTTCAATGCCTCAATCAATGTCTTTGTGTGCGGCTGTTGTAAGTTCTCTTCATTTATCGCATAGAGCGTATTCTCGACAAACTGATCCCTTGTGAACTTACTTTCCTGGTTCTGATCATTATGGAGGTCTGAATTCAATATCAATAATGAAAAACACACAATGTGGATACACTTATGATCACCAAAGTCGTTCTGAGGGTGTGATTGATACCAACTTTGGGCAAACACATCCAAGATTTGATCAATCTGAGTGGATTCACCAACCAGATATAACTTAGAACATAATACTCTTAGGGCCTGTGTCAAATTAACTGGCCATGAGTCAAACAATTTCATGAACTCTTTACATAACAGGTAATTCCATTGTTCATTGGTCCCCAAGAGGGCTGCATACTTATCTATTGAAAGCTCTTTGTATCGCAGCTCATACAGCTCTTTAGCAAAGGACTTTAGGTTCTTCCCTTGTATCTCTTCCTCCTCTGGCTCTTCGTTGATAATATCATTTGAAACATTGAAATTCAGCTTTTTTGGAGTACTCGACTTGCTGGTACTCGTCTCATCTTGGTACAACTCGTTTATGTTCTGCAACTGTGGTGATGGCTTGAGCATCTGTATCAGTTCCTTCGAAGAATCGATTCCTGAACTATTAGCTTTAATCTCCAAGCGTCGTAGCTGGGCTTCTAGGTATGCTCTCAAGTCGTCCGTCGAGTCCTCTTGGTGTGTTCTGTCATGCTTTTCCGTGAGAAAGATTTGTTTGTTCATGTTGCCCCGGTAACATACGATGATCTGAGGTTCTTCAGTGAATTGTCAGATCATAGCGTTGGAGCTCTTTGGGAGTTCAATTGAAAGTGCCTACATTCTGTGATGACTATTTATCTGTGAGATTTCAAATACTAGCTCCTTAACACTTTTTATGTCTAAATTCCCAGGTACCTTTTGTTGGCGATTGCGCCTGACCAGATCTACCCTTCCAGAACGCGTTTGAGAGATGCCCTCAACACACAGTCAATGTCAGCGATCTTGGCCTTCTTCTATGACAGAAAAGTCCTTTTCAATTTCCAACTTTCACCATCTCATTTCCTGAGGTATGGACTATGCCTCAATATTTTCGCAATTCGCTCCCGGTTAGGATATTTCATGCGCCAAATTGGAAATTTTTCAGCGACAATTTTTCGCAATTTGGTTTGTCTGAACCAGCTCTTCAGCTCTTTTGAAAGATCTGGAGAATTTTACGACCTCATAAAATGACAACAAATGGATAGCAGACAGACAGCGCGCCATATATGACACTCTGTTGACTTTGCTGAGCTCACCCAAAATACCAAAACGCGAAAGTGGCGCGAAACAGTCACGAAAATTGGCAACAATCACGCGTACCGAAAGATCAAAACAAAAACAAAGGAAGCTTGAGTGGCAAAAAAATCTCCCAAAAGTCCCCCCAGAAAAGTTCCATTTTCATCAACAACACGGCTGCAAAGATGACTGAATCGAATGAACCAACTGAGGAAGAACACGCAATGGAGGCGGAAGAGGATGAAGATGAGTCGTACGGCCCTATTCCAATCTCTAAGCTTGAAGTGAGTCGCACAAATCAATGGTCCGTTTGATCTCATATACTAACATCCTCCCAGGGAAACGGTATCACATCGGGTGATGTTAGAAAGCTCATTGAAGCTGGTTATAACACCGTAGAGGCCATCGCTTATACGTACGTCTCTTTGTTTACAATTTCTAACTGTCCTATCAACTAACCTCATCTCAAGCCCCAAAAGAGCGCTTCTCACTGTGAAGGGTATTTCAGAAGCTAAGGCTGATAAGCTTTTAGCAGAAGCTTCCAAGCTTGTTCCGATGGGCTTTACAACGGCCTCTGAGTTCCATCATAGACGTTCGGAGTTGATCTGTTTAACAACTGGTTCTAAACAGCTTGATACTTTGTTGGGTGGTGGTATCGAAACAGGTTCTATCACCGAGATATTTGGTGAGTTCAGAACTGGTAAATCGCAGCTCTGTCATACATTGGCAGTAACGTGTCAGTTACCTATCGACATGGGTGGTGGTGAAGGTAAATGTCTCTATATCGATACTGAGGGTACTTTCAGACCTGTGAGATTGGTCTCCATCGCTAGAAGATATGGTTTGAATGAAGATGACGCACTTGACAACGTTGCTTATGCACGTGCCTATAATGCGGACCATCAGTTGAGTTTATTAAACCAAGCTGCTTCAATGATGTCTGAATCAAGATTCTCACTTTTGATTGTCGATTCTATAATGGCACTTTACAGAACTGATTTCGCTGGTAGAGGTGAACTTTCGGCTAGACAGATGCATGTTGCCAAGTACATGAGAACTCTTCAGAGATTGGCAGATGAGTTCGGTATTGCGGTTGTCATCACAAACCAAGTTGTGGCTCAAGTTGATGGTGGTATGATGTTTAACCCAGATCCAAAGAAACCAATTGGTGGTAACATCATTGCTCACTCTTCGACAACGAGACTCAGTTTCAAGAAGGGCAAAGGTGAACAGAGAATCTGTAAGATCTACGACTCACCTTGCTTACCGGAAAGTGAAACAGTTTTCGCTATCTATGAAGACGGTATTGGTGATCCAAAAGATGATGATGAATGAACTTCTTCACTGTACCCTCTTTCCATTTTTATACTCTTTCTAGGCTGTATTTGATATTCTTTGCACTTCATAGATACTACACTAGTTAAATCAAGTTAAAATCATAATAAAATAATACAAAAGTCGTGAATCAAAACTCTGGAGCCATGTTCATATCAAACCAGCCGAGGAAGTCGTCATTGCCTTCAACCCAGCCAGCACCTTGTTGTTGAAAGAAACTGTCAAAATCTGCTCTTGAGCCGTTGTTACTACCATTTTGAAGGTCAAAATTCACAGCAGTTGGAGATGGGACACCAGTAAGCCCGCTAAAATCGTAAGCAGCAGGGATGTCATGCATATTAGCCTCATCAGGCCTTGGGGATTGTCGGGACTGTACAATTGAGTTCTTACTTGCAACACGCCTCAAATTAGCTTGTGGAACTGGTGTAGAACCATTCTGTGTCGCACTGTTACTTGAACTGGTTGTAGATGAGCCATTACCCGGGATAGAACCTGTAGACTCAAGCATAGATACTGGAATACCTTTGATCTCAGTAGGTTTCGATAAACCAGCTGCGGTGGCATCAGCAGTAGCGGTAGTCATCGCATTCTCCGTTGGAACCAATGTTGTGATCGTAGTGCCTCCTGGAGTTGTAGTAGTGATAGTTTGGAAATCATCCTTGTTAATCTGGTTGTAGAATGGAAGTGGGACAGGGCGTTTCTTATCACCGAAGTTTGAAGATGATTTCTTGCCCTCTTTCTGTTCTTCCAATGTTCTTCTTCTTGCCTCATGGACGCAGTAAACCAAATCGTAAAACAGAGAACCAGTGAGATGTGACCTCATTACTGTAACGATCCCATCATTCTCGGTAAAGAGCTCTGGATGAGTGAAGAGGACGTAATTCAACTTCTCCAAAACCTGGGCAGTTCTTGAAATGTCATTTTCAACGTTCTTCCATGCAGACAGCTGGTTTCTAAACAGTCTATGGACAGTAACAATGGATTGCCTTGCAGAATCAATGTACTTATCAAGCAGCAATGGTGTCAAATGAAGCTTAAATAAGATGAAAGAAGCGTAGGTGATACTCTGTCTGATATATATCGGAAGTTCAATCAAATTCTTGGTCTCCAAGAGCTTAGATACTAATGTCACGACCCTTGTGGCAGTCAAATAAGCGACAGTAACATAATTGGTTTGATCTTCAGTTGGTGTCTCTGGTAGAAACGCAAAGCAGCAGATAGTTAACTTAACATAGAGGTAATAAATCTCCACCGATAACTCGTCAATTTCAAGTTTGAACACCAATCTCTCCAGCTCTCTCTCCAAGATCGCCAATGACCCAGCTCTGTTTCGAGCCTCCATTAATCCATCAGGACTTGTGACACTTGAACCCATAACGTTCACCAGTTTGGCCTGGAAAATAGATAAGGAAATTAATGATCTGAAGTTCTTCGGCAAGTTCTTATCAATTCTAGCATTCTCAATCAGGTAATCTGTCTGACTCGATGGTGGCATACCCAGCTGTGAAGACCAAAATTGTTCGCTAAAGAAGATACCCAACCATGTTCTAGTTCTCCATTTCTCTGCATCCGGAAGAGACACCTGTGTTCTAGAAAATTCACTCATGAACTTACCTCTATGGAGACCCAATTGATATCCTAGGCTTTTTGCAAGACCAACGAATCTGTAAGAACAGTCGTCAAGAACCTTTGCATTCGGGAGTGGCCACATACACAGTATTAGTAGAGCCTGTGAGATATGTGTCGATCTTGGTGTTCTGATCCAACAAGTCTCAATCGCCAACTGTTTAATCAAAGATGAAAGTTGGTTGTATAGAGTAGGTTCAGGATCTGAGAGACAAGCTGTGAGACAGACTGTCCAGAATAACAGTTGAGATTGAGAATATAGTTCAGAAGCGCTCGTTGAAGACATAATTGGAAAGAATGGTAGATAATCCTTCATGAAGCGATCATGGAGCTCATTGGCCTTCTGTAATGATAAGTTAACATCACCAAGCACAAACTCAACAATGTTATTCGAATTAGAAGCACCAGATCTCTGGGATAGTGGTGAATTGTGATTTGTGTCTGATCCATGAGGTATTGGAGAATTGGCCCTTACTGACATCTCGAGGAACGGAGGCAAATCCTTATGATCACTATTAGCGGGGGCAGAATCGTTCAAGAGCTGAGGTATCGAGCTGGGTGAGGATGATTGTCTTCCCATGGGACTTGTGTTCCTTCTATCCATGAGTAGTTGAGGTTCCCTTTTCAAAATGGTTTTCGCTGATGTCAGAGGCGCGCATGAAGAATCTTGTCCATAAGAGTTCAATGGAGAGGATACTTGTGGAGCATGATCATTCTGCAGCAGTTTGTTTGCCACTTGATGGTTAGCTAAGGCCTGTGCGATGAGAGACTCGTTACGTTGGAGGTATTCGATCTTCAACTTGAGCTCATCGACATCGTTTCGTAAACTCTGGATCTGTGAACCCTTGCGTGGTCTGAACTGTGGGTCGATTTCACACTGGAGTCCCATCTTGTCACATCTGGTACATGAAGCTGGGAAGCGCTCAGAAGCATTACACTTGATCTTATGTTGACGACAATGAGTACAAGATGTGACCGGCCTGTGGCCAGCGTTCTGCGATGGCGGGGCAGCCTTCATACCAGATGACTGTGAATCTTGATCCTGGCTATTGGGAGAATCGGATGCGATTGAAGCTAAAGTGCTTAGCTTGTTGTTCTCTTCACTCTTGACAGATGCCTTTTTTCTCTGCTGAGGTGGCTTCGAGGCCTCAGTGGCAGATCTCTTCTTATTCACAGGCACTAATTGAGGAGGAGGTGTCGATAAAGATCTCTGCGGAGGATGTGGTTGTATCTGCTGGAAGCCTTTCACCGGAGCCAGCGGTAGTAATGATGAAGACGGCTGTTGGAAGCCCTGGCCTGGTGGTGCTCCACTCTGTAAGTTGAGCGTATTGGCGTAGTTGTTCGTATCTGTAAAGTTATCACTCATCGTGCTGCATACAACTTCGCTCTCCTATAGCATCAACCAGTCCACGCTTGAGGATTGTGTATTTCAGTGAGATGGCACCTTCGGACAGTGGTTATCCTTTTCGTTCTTAGCCAATCACGCACAGCGCAAATGTTCCTGACAGGGCAAAGAAATGGCAGTAGGGCACACTCCCACTTTATGAACTCACTCGTTTGTCCTACTCCACCCGGTTTTCCCACTCAGATGTTCAGATCTGAAAGTTTTCCTGTTGGGTTTCAATTCTGTCCCTTGGACGGCTAAATAGTAAATATTCGGGGCCTATTGCAATTTTTCGCAACACGGCCAGGGAGCGTTCTCCAGCTTTTTGCCACGGCCAACACAAGGCGATGATCTTTGGGAGACACATAAGTGAGCCCTTTAGAAGAGACCTATGGCTGATACCCTCATGTTAATACCTTACAGTAAACTACCGCTACAGCACAACCCTATGTATCAGTTGTTATTGAATATATGGTTAGACCTTGGTGTAACGCAAGTATGGCTTAACCTCCTTGAACTCACCAAACTTCTTCTGAGCGTCCTCGTTGGAGACAGTTGGTGGGATGATGACATCCTTACCGACAGTCCAGTCGATTGGGGTGACGATACCCTTCTTGTCAGCCAATTGCAAAGCGTCAATGACTCTCAAGACCTCAGCAGAGTTACGGCCACAGGATGGTGGATAAGTGAAGGTGATTCTGATCTTCTTGCTTGGGTCAATGATGTAGACGGATCTGATGGTTTGGACAATACCACCGTTCAAGTTCTTGAAACCTTCCTCATCAACCATGTCGTACAAGAAGGAAACTTCTCTGTCAACGTCAGCAATGATTGGGAAGGAAAAGTTCTTCAAGTCAGCAGTAACATCTTCAATGTCCTTGATCCAAGCCTTGTGGGACTCAACACCTTCAGCAGACAAACCGATCAACTTGACGTTTCTCTGAGCAAACTCCTCCTTCAAAGCAGCAAAGGCACCCAACTCGGTGGTACAGACTGGAGTGAAATCGGCTGGGTGGGAGAAGAAGACGGTCCAGGAATCGCCAATCCAGTTGTGGAAGTCAATGGTACCCTCAGTAGTCTCAGCCTTGAAGTTTGGAGCAACAGAACCGATTCTCAATCTTGGTTGGTCCTCTTGCTTGAAGGTCTTGACACCTCTAACAAAAGCCGGAGCTTGAGTAGCAACACGGTTGGCCTTAGCAACGGAAATGGTAGATCTCAACAAAGAACGGGTGAACATCTTTTGTTTTTGTTGGTTGAGATTAAATCAATTGACCAGCAATTGAAGAAACGAGAGAGGAGCTCTGTAGAAACTCAAAAAGAATCAAGGGATAGGAGAACGCAGCTTCATCACTAGCCACTTATGCGTAGAATTTCGTTACTTCACGTGCATGACAATTTCCCGATTCGGTATAAAAAGGCTGGAGAAGTGGTGTTTCGTGGAACTTTTGAGTCATTATCTAATTAAATTGAACAGCTGCCTACCGATAATTTATTGTCGCAATTAGGATTAGCCATGAGGGTGTTTCCAGCTCATTTTGGTATCATAATGGCCACTTTGTCGACACTAAATGGATCTCATCGCAATCGAGGTTCCCTCGGTGATATCTTATGTGTCCTCTACCGTGTGTACATGGCAGATTTCGCGACTGGAAAGTAAACAAACCATAAACCTAGGACAACAGATCTGGTCGACTACCCACAGAAAGTCATAGCTCCAGTCAATGTCCAGTGATCACCAGGTCAAGCGCCAACGTCTGTCTTTAGGGCTGAAACAGCGGCCACAGTTGAATCTTACAGAGAAGAGCACAAGAGCATCCATCGCGACATCTTCACCATCTAAATCCACAACGTACGCTCAAAAGACGGCCTCATCGAACCAGAAGACCTCTAGTATTCATGCAGACCAGGAATCAAATATCTCTGTATACGTTCGCTGCAGATCTCTTAACGAGCGCGAGATCCAAGAGAATACAGGTAAGGTCATCTGGACAAAGGGTCATATGAAGAAAGAGGTCATTGTCAAGACCACAAGAGAGAAGACATACACCTTTGATCGTGTCTTTGGGTCAGAAAGTGATCAGGAGATGGTCTATGAAGGTGTCGCTAACGGATTGTTACGAGAGATGTTACAGGGTTATAACTGTACTGTGTTTGCGTATGGCCAAACTGGTACAGGTAAAACCCACACCATGAGTGGTGACATTGAGATGAAAGAAAATAGATTACCAGAGAATGCAGGTATAATCCCCAGAACTCTAGTGGATTTGTTCAGAAGTCTTGAGAAGAACCCCGAATTCACTGTCAAGGTCTCATTCATTGAGTTGTACAACGAAGAGTTGCGAGATTTGCTTCTGACCAGAGAATCTGAAGATAGAAAGGTTAGAATCTTCGATGACCCTGAGAAGAAGAGCATTGTTGTTCAGGGAATGGAAGAAGTCTTTATCAGAAACGCAAATGAAGGCATGGAAATCTTGAAAAAAGGTTCATATAATCGTCAAGTTGCTGCTACCAAGTGTAATGACCTCTCATCAAGATCTCATAGCGTCTTCACTGTTACAGTACACATGAAAGAGGTGGATCCAATCTCAGGTGAAGAATACCTCAAGGTTGGTAAATTGAACCTCGTGGATCTTGCTGGTTCGGAGAACATCAGCAGATCTGGTGCTGAGAATAAGCGTGCAAGGGAAGCTGGAATGATCAACCAGAGTCTTTTGACGTTGGGTAGAGTCATCAATGCTCTTGTTGACCAATCACCGCATATACCTTACAGAGAATCTAAATTGACTAGATTATTACAGGATTCTTTAGGCGGGAGAACAAAGACTTGCATCATTGCCACAATCTCACCTGCTAAAGTGTCATTGGATGAGACGATTAGCACGTTGGAGTATGCAAATAGAGCTAAGAACATCAAGAACAAACCGCAGTTGAATCAGACAATGTCTAAGAAGATGTTGATCAAGGAGTATATCCAGGAAATCGAACGCTTGAGAAATGATTTGAATGCTACCAGAAACAAGAATGGTGTCTATGTATCAGATGACAACTGGGAGAAGATCAACTCTGAGAGTGAGAATAAAAGAATGCAAGTTGAGGATCAAAAGCTTCGCATTGATGTTCTTGAAGAGAAGATCAGAAACTATAAGAGAGACTTTGAAGGTCAAATGGAACAGATCAGAGCTTTTGAAGAGCAAGTTGAGAAGGCCAAGGAAGAGAAGAGTATGGCTTGTAAGAAGCTTGAGTCTTCCATGGTAATGCTTCAATCTCTCGAACGTGATCTTAAGATCGAAGCCCTGATGAATCAAAATCTTAAACAGACTGAATCCCAACTCATACAAGCACATGGATCACTCACTTCAACTTTGAGTGAAGTTATTCAAATAAGAGATTCTCTTCATAGCTCCATCGAGAAAAAGTCACAACTCGAATCTCAGAACCTGGAAGTCTTAGATCAGGCAAAAAAGCATATCATTGCAGAAACAAACGTGCTGGCTGTTAACTCCTGTCGCCTCTATGATGATAATACACTGTTGGCCTCTGCTCTCAACGAAGGATTTCAACTTGTGATCGATGCTCAACAAGCCAAGATTCACAAGAAGTGTAACGACATCACGACCCTTGGAGAGAACTTGTTAAATCAAACACGATCATCATTGGAAACTCTATTGAGTCATACTAATTCAGTATCGAGTAGTGTCAATGGTGCGAAGATTATCAATGCGGAAGTACGGGACTCTGTCATTGGAGAAGTGTCGGAGTTGAGAAAGGGAATCATGAACATGGCTCGAGATATTAACATCAAAATTGAGGATATCAAGGACGTGTTGACTACCAACTCATGCTCTTTGAAAGAGCAAGTGGGTAATGATTTTGCACTCTTTTCAACGAAACTCAGAGAGCAGGATAATAAGCTCAATGATGTTATCTATTCCTTCTCGCAGAAACACCAACAGGCAGTTGCGCAGTTTGAGAAAGAGATTGAAAAGCTTCGAGCCTGGAAGGAATCTGAGGACGATGTCAGAGAAGATGAGAAAGTCCAGCTCCTTCAACAGATTTCTTCGCTCATACAAAAACATGAATCAAAGAGGCAAAGGAGGTTCGAAGAAGGCTTGTCTAGTATTACACCAGCACTGAGCAATGCTGTGAGAGATCAGTCACAGGTTATTGATGGCTTCAAATCTTTTATCGATGGTGATTGGGTTTCAATGAGAGAAGATTTCATTTCCCAAATTGACCAAAGATCATCTTCATTGGCCCATCATATCCAAGAGAAAATGAAATTGGAACTCAAACCAGTAAGCGATGCTCTTTTTGATATCTCACGGAGACAGTGCTCATCAATTGAAAGTTTGATCAAGGAGCTCAATGCAAAGACCGGGGCGCTTGCACAATACATTACAAATGTCAACCAATTGGTCAAGGAGGGTCATGAGCTTACAAATCAAGAATTCAAAAAGTTCAACTCCCAGACGCAAGATGCTCTTCAGAAGATTCAATCTTCTTTCTTGAAGTACGGCAAAGCACTTGCAGATTCCAAGCCACGGCTGGTTGATACATTTGTTTCCAAGCAGGAGAGCTTTATGAAGTCTTATAAGGATGCTACATTGGAAAACATCAGAAATCTTAGCGATTACGTTCAGAAGATTGAGTATGAGAAAGATTCAGAGGATGTGCCAACGAAACAAGAGATATCATTCCCAAAGAATCTTCCACGGTCATTGCCACGCAATGAGGTCATACGAATACATCAGAATGATCTTGACCCAATGGAGAAGAAGGTACCTCTGTCTGAGATTGCTACCAATAGCAATCTCTCAGGAGATATGCCACATTTGAAATGTCGTCCAGTGTCTAATCTGTCTCTGAATGAGGAGAATTGAACCATAACTCCATATGAATCAACGATTTATAGCTTTAGCATTGTAGATATGTTCTAAGCTGGTGCAAAATCGTTTAGTTTGAAACTCACGTGCATCAATAGAACTCTTTGACTTTTCTTAAGCCTTCATTAATGCAGAGTTCAACGTTAATGGGTGCTTTTTCAAGCCCCCCTTCATACGCTTAGGTGTCCCTGCATTTGACGTGGCTGCACGCTGCATTGTTCTCTTGTTATGCGCACAAACGAAAACAGAAAAATACCGGTTTGGGTTCAGCTTCTGAAGAGCAGAGTGTGAGCAAAAGGTCTGTCATCGGTTTGGAATATATGTATTATGGCCTATTTCTGAATTATACTGGAACTAAGAAGTACGTTCAGTCTCATGATCATCGCTACTTTTGGACGTTCTGATCAGAAGCGCTTCTGTCGAGCCTTCACATTTGATACGGAATGGATCATGGCGTGAGATAGCATCAAGCAGAGCATAATCGCGACCGAAATGGAGGCAGTCAGCAAGAGTAAACAAAGCCCGGAGGTTTGTCTCCCAAAAGAGGGTTCTATTGGCTCATTTCTCGTTTTAGTCTTTAAAGTTCAAGAGATTAGCGTGTCTTGCGTTCGGAAGTGACGGACGCTTACAGCGTACACTTCGAGCAAGTAGTACTGAGAATCTAAATAGAAGGCTGAAAGAGTGAACTGCCGATAAAAATATTGCTGTGTGTAATGTCACATAGGCATAATCTTCTGAAGCACTTCAACAGGGCAAATATTCAGGCACATGTGCGCTATATTTAACTATTTCTGCGCAAGAATGCGTCTGATCTGCCGGTGTTGAGCTCCGTTCTACGTTCCGAGAGTACTCTATGTTAAGTGGCAGCAGATGACCACGGGGAGCAAAGCCATGATGACGACGAGTTGAGGATTGTTATTGTTTTACATTTTTAGTACATGCTCTTATCTTTGTGAATGTTTAGAGAGTATCACGCTCGTCCCTCCCTTCTCTTCCCATGCCCGCATCACTGCCCATTTTTTAGTGGACCCCAACCGGCCCCGCTGTGTGAATCTAAAGTTCTCAGCTCAGGCCTTGTTAAGCTTTATAGGACGTCTTCTCTTCTTCAATTTCTCTCTCTCTTTCTCTCTCTCTAAGCAGAAGAAGAACCCAGGATTATCATCGATCCGTCTTTTAAGGCTCCATCAGTACCTTTTTTGAGTCAAAACACACCACGCAGCTTCTGTCCATTTTTCCTGTTTGTGTCGAGACGAGAAGCAACTCACGAAGGAAAATTTGGAAAGGCCGCTGAAACAAGGAACTCAGCCAAGCAGAATTCGAACAGCAGACTTCTCTTATTCTCGCAGCATCTTCACAGAAACCCACAAAGGGCTTGCAGACCACTTCAGGCGTTTGTCACATTCTCCCCTTCCCATTGGTGCTGGCTTTGTCTCGTTTTTTTCTCGTTCTCTCAGCGCTCTGACAAACTACCCTCATCCATCACCGGTTTCATCATGTCACAGACCCAGGCCCATCCATACAGAGACCCACATCTACTCCGTACCGGTCCACTTGAAAGTGCCTCTTCTTCATCCACAACAAAGTTGGGATCATCCACTTACCACACTTCTTCAACGAGTTCTGGTGCGACTTATCGAAGTGCCTATTCCGTTGCAAGAAAGAGCACTAATGACTCTCTCCTAGAGAACAACCAGGTGGAACCATACCCAGGACAGCAGCTGACCCAGGATATGCCTCATGAGAATCTGCAACCGCAAAACCAGCGTGAAGCTAGTGAACAGATCGGAGTGCAGCCTGAACTGGGACTCTATCCGCCACAAGGCATCTCCCCAGGTGAAGTCACCTCTGCAGGCTCTAGCGATTCTCTGGTCCACCCTCCAAAGGCCAATACTTCTTCTTTGAAACATTTCCGATCAGCATCCTCTCTGGCAAGAGCTCCTCCAGATACCCCTATTGGTGCTCGTTCCTTCAGTGTGCCGTTGAATCCAAGTCTCGGATCCCAAGGAGGAACTTCATCCGTTAGATCTGAATCACCAACTTCCAATGGCCAAGATCCGGGTGCCTACTCCGCAAGATCCCACAACAGGGCTTCAAAGTCGGTGGATTTATCTCATTTGTACCTATTGAACGTAAATGAATCTGCACATTTCACTATGACCAACGAGAGTCTATCGGATGTGTCTCATAACTTGATTAAGCAATACTTGGGCGAGCACTCACAATCTACGTTACTTCCAAGAATGAAGACCATTGAGATGTACAGAAAGAATGTGAAGAAGTCCAATGATCCAAAAGTGCTCTTCCAATATGCCCAATACATGTTACAAACTGCATTGACATTGGATACAAATCCATCTACTCCGCCTGAAGGCTCCAATAACAAAGGGGAGAGTCTTGAGAAAAACATGAAGAAGCAATTCTTGAAAGAGGCTGTTCATTACTTGAGAAAATTATCTGATAAGGGATATACCGATGCACAATATTTGCTTGGTGATGCTTATAGCTCTGGTGCATTGGGTAAGGTTGATAACAGGGAAGCGTTGTCCCTCTTTCAAGGTGCTGCAAAGCATGGTCATGTTGAATCAGCATATAGAACTGCATATTGTTATGAAGAAGGTTTGGGTACAACAAGAGATTCTAGAAGAGCTATTGATTTTTTGAAATTTGCTGCTTCTAAGAACCATCCAGCTGCCATGTACAAGTTGGGTATGTATTCCTTCTACTCTAAGATGGGTCTTCCAGATAATGTTAATGTCAAGAAGAGTGGTATCCAATGGCTAACAAGGGCCACTGCGAAGGCTAACGACTTGACTAACGCTGCTCCATACGAGTTGGCAAAGATTCAAGATGCTGGTTTCTTGGATATCGTTATCCCTGATCACAAATACGCTATGGAACTTTACGTTCAATCTGCATCATTGGGCCATGTCAAGTCTGCTGCTATCTTGGGTAAGGCTTACGAGTTAGGTGATGAAGTTGTTCAACAGAATCCCGATCTTTCCATTCATTACTACTCTCAGGCAGCCCTGGGAGGTGATGCTGAGTCCATGTTGGCTCTTTGTGCCTGGTATCTGGTTGGCAATCCTCCAAACTTGGAAAAGAATCATGAAGAAGCGTTTCAATGGGCATTGAGTGCAGCCAATCTCAAATATCCAAAGGCCTTATACACAATGGGTCATTTCTATGAGAAGGGTATTGGTTGTGCTGTTAACTTGGAAACTGCAAAGACTTGGTATATAATGGCTATGGATAAAGGTGATGAGAGAGCGAAAACCAAATTGCAAAAACTGAACTCACCAACTAGTGTCCCATTGAACGAACCTAAACCACTAGAAAAAAAGGAGAAGAAGAAGAAAGATAAAAAGGGAAAAAAGAAGGACAGAGATTGTGTCATAATGTAATGAAGTTGTGTTGTATTTTTCTGAGCTTTGTAGTTGGCTCATGCAGAACATTGAAGTTATTAACCTATAATTATTGGCTTTATGCTGTATGACTTCTGCTGTTGAGCCACAGTACTGCAAGTTAGATGTTTCTCTATCAGCACTGATCAAGTGATTTTATCCGACATGAAACCATAGTTTACTGTTGATCGGTCCAGCTCGACGGAAGTAACGCGTCTTCAAATACTCGGAAATTTAACATTTTAAGTCCAGAAGTGTAACTTATGATTTTGGATGAGATTGGGACTGTGAGAAGTGTATCTCTTCACTTCTTAATATTGACCATCTACCCGTAACTTCCATGGTAAACCCGCATTAACATCAATCGGCAATTGGTTGCTGAATCTCTGGGTGCTAAATATATATAAGAAGACAATGGAGATATGCATATGATAAATACGCCCCAAAATCCTGGAAGAATGTATATTTAATGTTTCATGATCTGTAATCCTCCCGCTGAGCTCAACAGTTCATTTACATCTCCCTATTTTCTATGAAAAGCACCAAAAATTGAAAAAAAATTGATTGGAAATACTACTTCTGTTCGGCAACTCAGCATTTATTACTTTAAGCTAGCTATTTTGAACACATAGAAATCTTCCAATTATTCAAAGCTCTTGAATTGAACAGAAAAGTCGGCTATCGATAATTTGTTTGAGCGATATTAACGACAATAATCCTATAAAATTTCAAGATGAAGCGGTGGCTCAATGGTAGAGCTTTCGACTCCAGTTGGAAATTTAACAGTGCAATCGAAGGGTTGCAGGTTCAATTCCTGTCCGTTTCATTCTTTAATTTTTTTGGCCTCCGAGCAGCGCGCACCCGCCAGGCGGCAGTTTAGGGCCGTCACTTGCCCTCTGCGGCTGTATGCGTATCTAACATTATGCTGGCCCAACTAGCTTGTATTCCACGCGCGAAATATTACATAAGGGAATTCGCGAATTTTCGTGGTCGGTATGGCCGTTGCGCTGCTTCAGAGGGGCCAACATGAAGAATAATCCATCAACACTTGAAAGATCTCACTAGGGCCGTTCTTTCCTTTTTTCACACTTTCCCTTTATATCACACACAGGAGAATGAGTTCGGAAGAGCGCACACCAGAAGTGGAGAAGAAGCAAGAGCCAGAAGAGGAGGTGAGCGGGCTTGTGTTGGAGAACTACTCGTTCACCACCGCTGCTGCTATTGTCGGATATGTTGATCGTGAGTAAATGGGCAGGTTTGCTTGTGATTGAAGTTATTAACAGTGATTTCCAAAGGTAAAGTGTATGTCATGTTGACGGATGGTCGTCAGCTCTTCGGTATTCTCAGAGTGTTTGACCAGTACGGTGAGTAGATTGCATGTTTTGCGAGATTTGAAGGAGCAAACTAACACATTCAACAGGTAGTGTTGTAATCCAAGATACTGTTGAAAGAATATATCTTCCTGGTAACAGATATGGTGAGGAGTATATCGGTGACTTACTCATTCGTGGGGAAAACTTGTTGATGATTGGTGATGTGGATATCGACAAGGAGGATGAACCAATTGATAAACTCGAAAGGGTACCATTCATGGAGGCCGAAAAGGATCAAAGGGCTACTAAGAAGGAGAATTTAGCAACTCATAAGCAAAAGTCAAAGAGTCTGCATAATTTTGGAATGGTTACTGAGTCATTTGTGGAGTTTTAAAGAGGGTTTTCATAAGGTTTCCTTTGTTTCTATAGTGTACGTTGTAATGATAGCTTAAAACTATAAAAAGAATCATATACTCGTAGAAAGGGTAGCCGTATAAAGGACGGAAGTGAATCACAACCTGAATAATCTGTCTCTGTTCTTGTCAATGATGCCATACATCTCGTTGATCTTCCCGCTCTTCTTACATTCAGCCTTACCCAATTGATCCAAATGGGCTTCATCAGGGCCATCAGCGATTCTACACATTCTTCCATAAATCCACAACCTTGTCAATGGAGTATCTTGTGAGACGCCTTCACCGCCGTAGACTTGAATAGCCCAATCGATGATCTCCAACACTGTTCTTGGAGTATCAATCTTCGCGATAGAGATTTCTCTCTTCGCATATTTAGCACCAACCTGATCAATACGATGAGCAGCTTGTAAGACTAGGAGTTTGACTCTTTCCAATGCTATTCTTCTCTCAGCGACATTTGAGATGAATGTCTCTTTCTCAATGAACAGCTTACCAAAGATCCTACGATAAGAGGCGCGCTTTATAGCCTGAAAGATAGCTTCCTCACCCATACCGATCATTCTCATACAATGATGGATTCTTCCCGGTCCCAACCTGCTCTGTATTAACTTGAAGCCCTCACCTTCTTGATCCAATACATCGTACGGGACTCTGACTCCACTGAATTGAATTTCACAATGACCGTGAGGAGCATCATCAAAGCCAAAGACATGTAATGGACGAACCACTTGCACTTTATCAGCCTGCTGTAATGCCTTCTTAGTGTCAACCACAATCACAGAATGACGCTTGTAAGGGTCAGGATGTTCTGGGTTTGTCAAAGCCATGATTAACCAAACCGAACATCTTGGATCACCAGCGCCTGACGCGAACCACTTTGTACCACGGAGTTCAACTTCATCGTTACCAACCTTAGTAGCACTTAGAGAGATGTTCAAAGCATTAGAAGAACTGACACCTTTCTCAGTCATCAAGAATGCTGAACGAATATCACCACGCAACAAAGGTTCCAACCATTGTTTTCTTTGTCTCTGGTTAGCGTATTTGACAAAGAGCTCCATGTTACCAGTGTCTGGGGCAGAGGTGTTAGTTGCCTCTGGCGCAGTATGGGCTCTACCGAGTAATTGAGCCATCAAGCCGTATTCCAAGTTGGTATAGCCTGGACCTTCGTCATAGTTGGCAAGGAACATGTTCCATAACCCGAGATTCTTAGCCTTACGCTTCAGCTCTTCCATGATTGGAGGTGTGGACTTCCAACGTTCCTCTGGATTCGTTGACACCTGCGAGAAGTAAACTTCATCACCTGGTATACAATCTTCTTCGACGAACTGCTTCAATTTTTGCAGTGCTTCATAGGCCCTTGAAGAGACCTTATCCTTGACAAGCTCAGGGATGTAGTGGTCTAGCGGTAGGGTCATCTTTTGCTGTTGAGATCTACTAACAAAGGGAAAGAAGTAGAGAATCAACAGCCCCTTTATATATCCATCAGTTTATTCCCCATGATTCGACTTCCCCGGTGGTGGGCTTCGGCCATGGGTTTTCATCCTCGGGATGTGCCACAAAGTTCTGACTGTGGGGTAAAAAGAGAATTGGCCGAAGAGGCCCACACAGGTAAGTTCGCGGACTCTGCCTGGATGCACGTAGTGCAGGAACGACAGTTGTTGGATATCACAAACTAGATGAGGAGTACCCTGGACCCTTCTGTTGCACAATCCGGGTTTAAGGATTAGACTAAAGAATTTTGAGCTTTTGATAGTATTTTGATTTCAATTT
This sequence comes from Williopsis suaveolens, assembly GCA_003708225.3. Lineage (NCBI taxonomy): Eukaryota > Fungi > Ascomycota > Saccharomycetes > Phaffomycetales > Wickerhamomycetaceae > Williopsis > Williopsis suaveolens. The sequence continues at coordinate 94,430 of PPNS03000010.1, read as the reverse complement.
ATGGTTCTGGTTTTAACTAATGAGGGCTGAAGAGTTGACGATCCTGGCTAGGATAAAGGGGAAACATTGGGCTTTATCTAAGCAATATATAACATACGAAGAACTTAAAACGGGCCGAATACCTCAGTACTGAGAACAACTAATCAGAGTATGACGATTGATCTTCTTAATATGTGTTTAAAGAAACATCAAAAACAAACTAACGTAATTTTGATGTCCTCAAATTGATTCAATGTTTTGTTTCTTCCAGTCAAACATCAATAGAGCGATACTCAATGATTGTCAGAGTCTGGGAACAAAATATTTGAGAACTTATCTACAATGGATGGTAGAAATAAAGTGGTTGCAAAAGAGCTTACATCTCCAGCTATTCCATAGCAGAACCATTAAAGCTTGACAGTTGAAAGAACCGAAGGGGTTCAGAGCCTAGTCTTGGATGGATCTTCCCGAAATCTTCTTCTTTGGTGAGTAAGGAACCAAAGTTGTCACAACACAACTTGGGTTTTTTGTAAATGGACTTCCAAAGTCCTACAATTCCTAGGCCAGATGAATTTTCATTCATACTTTCCAACGGGAAGAGAAAATCAGATGAATCATTTCTTGAAACATCAAGCGAACTTCATGTCCAAGACACTGACAGAAATTCTTCAGTTGCTCTTGAGACATTGGGGTTTTCTTGTTCTTAAGAGCTTAGCACTGGAAATTTCCCCAATCCTTTGTTCTTCTAGACTGAGATTCCATTGAGCAAGAGGGCCAGTGAGATCCCGTTGTTTGCCTATGAAATCTTTGAATATATCAGTGTTACAGAGGTAAGATGAATTGAAGTGTTAGTAAAAAGGACAACTCAATTTAACGTTGTGGCGTGGTGTGCTCATGAACGGTAACTACATATCATTAGACCACGCGGAAACGGTTCCAGTGAATAACTGGATCACTAATACATCATACATCGGCTATAGAAACTTAGAAAGATTACGGAGTAAACCATAAATCATGATTCAAATTTCTGATTTCATTAATTATTGAAAAATTAATATCATTGTATCGGAATCAGTGCACTGTGTTCTTGAGCTGGTGGAAACAAAGATTTCGCAGGTTGATCCACTTTATCAAAAGAAGTCCCGAGTTGAACTGGACTTGTGGGGCACGAATTCGCGGAATTTTTTCACAGCGCAAAACTTTTATGGCCGATGAGATCGAAAGCTCATAACTTAGAAACACGATCAAGAGGATAAATGTCTTTCATCGGGTATAAAGACACCATCCAGGAGGGTGATCTCGTCCTGGCGTTTTTAGGAAGGGATGCCATCAAACCTATAGTTATTAACAGAGAAGAAACTCTGAACACGAGGTTTGGCTCATTCCCTCATGCACAGATGATTGGGTTGAAATACGGTACGCAGATGGCAAGCATCAAGGGTTATGGGTTTATCCATCTGTTACAGCCAAGTGCTGAACTATGGACCCTTTCACTACCACATAGAACACAAATTGTATATACCCCTGACTCGAGTTATATCTCCCAGAGATTAGGCATCACCGCTGGTTCAAGGGTTATAGAAGCTGGTACAGGATCCGCATCATTTTCACATGCCTTGGCTAGAACTGTGTCAACACAAGGTAATCTATTCACATATGAGTTCCACGAGCCGCGTTATTTGGAGGCAAAGAGGGAATTCGAAGAGCATGGCCTTCTAGGTCGGCCTGTGACGATAAATCATAGAGATGTTTGTAAAGATGGGTTCGAGATCAGCAATTATGAAGGCCCTCTGAACGCCACAGCTGTGTTCTTAGATTTACCGGCTCCATGGGAAGCCGTTGGTCATCTTTCAAAAGTCATCGCAACAGAGGAGAAAGTAGGTCTTTGTTGTTTCAGTCCATGCATTGAGCAAGTTTCTAAGACACTTGACGCGCTAAAGGAACATGGTTGGACTTCGGTACATATGGTTGAGATCCAAGCTCGCAAATGGGAGGCAAGACAACAGATGATTAGGCAAGTTGATGACGCAGTCATGAGATTGAAAGATGTGAAGAGACGTAAGTTAGAGGGTATTGAAAGAAAGAGAAAATTCTATGCCGAGCATGGCGAGCCAATAGATGAAGAATCTGAACAGGATAAGGAGAAGAGAAAGGAAATCGAGAAGGAAAAGACAAAGGTGGATAAGACAGAGTTCAATCCGTTCGGTAGAGGCTTAAGAATCAAGGATGGAGATGCACAATTCAACTGGATTAAAGTATCCAAGACTGAAGCTGAAGTGAAATCTCATACTTCATATCTAACGTTTGCTTTCAAACAGGCAACACCGACTAAAGTTTGATTCGATAAATGCATACTTGGCTCTATTTGAAGCTTTTTTTGTTATATATTGTAGTACACATCGTTCATCTTGGACCCAACTTCGCCAACGCCTGAGCCCCACTCTCTTCCCATTCTTGCTTAGAAATCCACATATGTTCCTTATCGGCCATGATGTTGGCCAACACAGCACCACCGATGAACACCATGTGTCGTCTTCTTGGAGGATCTTCAATTCTCACTTTGAATTTATCCAATCTCGAGGAGTCACCATGAAGCACCCTAGTGAGCCATAGTTGTTTCAGTTCCTTCTCTAATCTCGATGGCAAACCTGGATACATAGAGGACCCACCAGACAGGACAATCGCTTTATAAAGCGAGGATCTAACGTCGACATCAGCACTTTGTATAGTGTTGAACAAGAGTTCACCCATACCTGGTTGCTCACAATCCACCAAATTTGGTTGGAAGAGACATTCTGGTGCCTCAAATCTTTCAGAGCCGACTCTAATGACACGGCCATCTGGCAATTCATAGTTCTCAACCAGTGTAGTAGTATCACGGGACAATTTTGCATCCAATTCCAAATCGTAAGAGATATAGCATAGCTTCTCCTTAATCTGACGTACTGTTTCGAAATCAGCAGTTCTGTTAAAGGCGTAACCTCTTCTAGATAGCAAATCAATCAAATGTCTTGTGACGTCTCTACCAGCAACATCCAGTCTTCTAGTCAAGTGGTTAAGCACGACAGATTCATAGACAGGGATAATGTGAGTAACACCATCACCGGAATCCACAACAACACCAGAACTTAAACCCTGTGCATATAGGGCCAACACAGCTTGGATAGCGACATACACACCACCGAATTGATACTTCTCAAACATCATCTCACACATCTTTTCTCGATTCTTGAGTGGGTTCATTGGTGGTTCGGTTAACAACACCTTCTTACCTCTCGTGTCTTCCTGAAGACGGTCATAAAACGCATAGTTCCACAAGTGCTCCATATCCTCCCAGTTTCTGATGATACCGTTCTCCATCGGGTAGGAGATCTGTAAGGCGGAACGAACAGCACTGGCTTCGTCACCGCACATGATGTCTTTGATTTCAACGTCCCCTGTCCTCTCTTCAGCACGAAGGATAGGGCGACCAACGATAGATGGGAAAGTGTGGTCTGGGAAGTTGTTGCCGGCATGGCCGATCTTGACGAAACCGGTACCTTGGTCGAGCACAATGGGAGGAGCGTTCATTTGGTTTGTACTGTGTCAATTGATTAGAAGGCCAGTTCTTTGTTCGCATTGGGCTGTTCTTTTGGGGGGGCTTTGCGGATATCGGGACATCACTCCCAGGGGACTGGTAGGCCCAGCACAAAGTCACGTGCAAGGCTTCTTAACTATGGGCAGGGGAGATATAATCATAATCATGAAGGGGAATGAATAATCATAAACGCGGAAGTCGTTCTATATACAGGTTTAAATAGTCTTTGTTCTCTTTGCCCTGATGTTAATGAACGAGCTGTTGGTTGATGAGTCCTCCGTATCGAGGATGACGGGGCCTCTGAACTTCAAGAGCGGTTGGACTTCAATAATGGCACGTTGAGTGATACTATTAATATCCAGGAGGTCTCTAATATCATCTGGTTGGAGTGAGACAGTCACAGTACCTATTTTGTTCACCCTTCTGCGGGAATCTATGTCCACGAGGCCATATGTGATCACTGTGATTCTCTGTGCAAGATCAATTCTGTCCCTCATCCGAATATCTTGATCAACACTCTCTGGGCCCTCCAATTCCACTCTTGATGAAAGGGTATGATGCGATCGAGTCGTGTCAATTCCCATCACCTTCACAATATCCTTCTCATTTTTCTCAAAGGCAATAGCAACTCTGTCCTTAATCCATTTCTCCAATCTCTCTGTATCCAATTCTGACCCTCTAAATCTCAACTGGGAAGTCTTCAAAAGATCCCAACGGTCATTCATGCCATTTGATCTTCTTCTCAGGGCATATCTCATCATAAAGAACCCAGCAAGGAACAATGGCGGTACGATCATGAAGAACAGAGGGCCAAACACCATCAAGAAGGCACATCCACCAATTATGGCAAATGCAGTCTTCACAGTATCAGGCACCATGCTGAAGATCCCATTAGAGGGACCACGGTTGAACCTAGGTGGACCATAACTTCTTCGTGTAAGGCTCACAATAGAACAGCTGAATTGGCGATGTTGGGTGGCAAATGGTTGTAGATATCTTGGTTGACCCCATGAGTGTGACAAGGACAATGTTATCTTTAAAGGTGTCAACGGCGCCAATGGCCTCCATGGCCTGTTCAGCACACCTGGACGGAGTATCACTCTCTGGATCCCGAGCATTGCGCTGTTTATTTATTGGGTTGTTTCCCTCTGGTTGTCATACACTAAAAAGGTCAAAAGTAATCCCCGAGAACGAAGGCTCCACAACGAACAAAGCTACAGTAACAATTTTAGAATCAACGTTGTATTCATTAACCGATGTTGAAATCCCAGTAACAACCCAATGCAACAGACCATTATATAGAAAAAAGAAGTGAATTCGTTAAACGTTAAAATAATTAAAACTCCTCAACAAATGTTGAATTGATGAGGTAGCCGTGAGGTTGACTCACACGAGATAAGGACCGCTTATTTAGCGTTCTTCTCTCTGTAGTACTTAGCAGCCTCAACCATGTTAGTCAAAGAGGCTCTAGTCTCCTCCCAACCTCTGGTCTTCAAACCACAGTCTGGGTTGACCCAGAACTTCTCAACTGGGTAAACCTCCAAGATGGTGGCAATCTTCTGGATGAACTCCTCCTTAGATGGGATTCTTGGGGAGTGAATGTCAAACAAACCGAGACCAGCGTGGTTTGGATAGTCAGAGAACTCACGGATGTAGTTTGGATCATCCTTCTTAGAGAACTCAATAGAGACAACATCAGCATCCAAAGCCTTGATATGGTTTGGATCCAAATCAGAGTAACAGAAGTGGGAGTGGATTTGAGTAACGTTCTTGACACCGGCAGTGGCAATTCTGAAAGACTCAGCAGCCCACTGGTAGTAGTCTTGTCTCTCTTCACCATCTCTCAATGGCAAACCTTCTCTCAAAGCTGGCTCATCGACTTGAATAACCTTGATACCAGCAGCCTCCAAATCGTTGACCTCATCTCTCAAAGCCAAACCTAGTTGCAAGGCTTGGGTCTTTTGAGAAGCATCAACTCTTGGGAAAGACCATCTCAAGATAGTGACTGGACCAGTCAACATACCCTTCATTGGCTTGGTGGTGATAGATTGAGCATAGACGGACTCCTTCACGGACATTGGAGCTGGTCTGGAGACATCACCAACGATGATTGGTGGACGAACGTATCTGGAACCGTAAGATTGGACCCAACCGTTTTGGGTGAAGGCGAAACCCTTCAATTGCTCACCGAAGTATTGAACCATATCGTTTCTCTCTGGCTCACCGTGGACCAAAACGTCCAAGCCAATCTCCTCTTGGAATCTGACAACCTTTTCAATCTCAGACTCGATGAACTTCTCGTACTCCTCCTTGGTGATGGTACCCTTGGTGAACTTGTTTCTGTTGATACGGATATCCTTGGTTTGTGGGAAGGAACCGATAGTGGTGGTTGGGAACAATGGCAAGTTGAAAACCTTCTCTTGCTCTTTAATTCTCTCAGTGAATGGAGCAGCACGACGACCTTGAGCATCATCGATAGCAGCAACTCTCTTTTGGACAGACTCGTCGTTGGTGATAGAAGAGGTGGCACGGGCCTTCACAGAGGCAGCGTTAGCCTCCAAAGCAGCAGATACGTCCTCACCGGAAACGTTCTTAGCAACGGTGACAACCTCAGCCAACTTTTGGGTAGCGAAGGAGAAGAAGTCCTTGATCTCAGCAGACAACTTGTTCTCGTTGTTCAAGTCAACTGGAGTGTGCAACAAAGAGGAAGAGGTAGCAGTGATGACTCTGTCAGCACCCAACTTCTCAATGGCCTTGTTAACCAACTCAGAAGCCTTAGCGAAGTCAGCTTTCCAGATGTTACGACCGTCAATGACACCGACAGACAAAGTTTGCTCAGCGGTCAAAGCATTGGCAACAGCCTCCAATTGCTCTGGGGCTCTAACGGCATCGACGTGGAAACCAGCAACTGGCAAACCCTTGATAGCCTCCAAGTTTGGAACAACAGTACCAAAGTAGGAAGCAATGGTGATAGCTGGCAAACCCTCTTGCTTGCCGAGGAACTCGTAAGCAGTCTTGAAAGCGGCTTGGACGTTCTCTGGCAAGTCCAAGACCAAGACTGGCTCATCGATTTGAACGGACTTAGCACCGGCATCAGCGAGCTTCTTCAAGATCTCAGCGTACACTGGCAAGATCTTCTCCAACAAGGAGATTGGCTCCAAGTCCAAAGAGTCCTTGTCAGCCTTACCCAAGTGCAAGAAGGAGACTGGACCAACCAAAACTGGTCTGGTCTCAACACCCAACTCCTTAGCCTCCAAGTACTCGTCAACTGGCTTTTGGCCGTTCAACTTGAACTCGGTAGAGTGGGAGAAAGTTGGTCTGACGTAGTGGTAGTTAGAGTCGAACCACTTAACCATCTCCAAGGCGGTGACATCAACAGCCTTAGAAGTCTCAGTGGCCTTTCTTTGCAAACCACGACCCATGGCGAACAAAACGTCAATTGGTTGCAATTCGTACTTGGTGTAACGGTCTGGGATGACGTTGAACAAGAGGGACAAATCCAAAACATGGTCGTAGAAAGAGAAGTCGTTGGAGGCGATGATGTCGACACCAGCATCCTTTTGCAACTTCCAGTTGTGAGCTCTGAGCTCCTTACCAACCTTGAAGAGCTCCTCGACGGAGACCTTACCTTGCCAGTAAGCTTCAGTGGTCTTCTTGAGCTCTCTTTGAGCACCGATACGTGGGAAACCGAGAACGGAGGATTGAACCATTGTTGAAGTTTGTGATTGAATGAACTGATTCAATTCGTTGAGGAAGGACCAAAATGGGAACGTGGGTGATGTTTTAAAATGGCGGATGTTGTCCGTTTTTATATGAGAAAAAACTTTCCAGCGCACTAATTTTTGCATGTGGGCGAGACAAATTGGGCATCGCGCCGGTAAAGGAGCAAAGGTGCCTAAACGACGGCGGGACCAGACGAGTGGGATGGCGCCCAGGAGTGGTCAATTGCACTGCCAATTGGCAAATTGCCATGCCAATTGAGTCTACGGAACATGACATTATAGCTATAGAAACCCGCCAATAAGGCTAGGGTCTCGACGCCTTCTCATCGCTTAAGCTCGACTACTCCGAGTCAAAACAGAAACGTGCACGTACCGCCAAAGCTCTTGCATGTGATTGCACGTGACATTACAAACTCGCAGATCCCCTTTTTTTTCACCATTAAACGAGCCCGCTTTCGATGCTGTTAGGAAGCCCTGCTTACGGATTTCCAATTTTACGACAGTTCGCGAACCTGTTGTAGAATATTCAACTGTTGGTTACAGATCAATGTTGCTAGGCAAGCAATAGTCTTCTTTTCTTTTGAGGAACACCATGGTCCTCGGACAGTGGGCTATTCGTCGTTCGAATGTCGAATTTAAAATTCTAATCGGAGCATGTGACGTGTCTCAGCCCGCTTGAAGTAGGATGTATGCTAATGCGAGTGCAGGAGAGGATGTTAGATAGGACCATGAGACTACCTAGGAGCATCGCAAGAAAGATAGCCATTAGAAAATCGTGTAACTAACATTTCCGCTCATTATATATGATAATATATCAGAAATCCATTCAGAATAGCCCAGCTTTCTTTTGGTCATTCCTTCCTGATTTTTTTGGTTCCTGGGAGTAATGGAAGAGCAGACTTGGAGCTCTTTGGTTTGCAATGAATTCTCGAGTATTAGAGTCGCCTGGCGATTGGATTCAAAAGATAGGAGTATAAAGGCATCTGGACAAATATTTTTTTTTCCAATGGATGACTTTGACAGCTTGAACACACCTTGGTCCCATATCTCTTACAGAGTAACCAAGAGTAATTACTAGCCTTCTGGGAATGATATGGCAGTCTCAGCTCATTTTGTTCTAGTAATGTTGCTATTATGTGACAGCAGTGGTGGAGATCAGAAGTCTTTTCACAGAGTGAGCAATGCTTCTGAGCCTTTTTGGATGTATCTCGACATTTGGCCAAGCCTTCAAAGTTGAAGGTAGCAGATTGTCGTCCTCATCCTTGTTTTCACTATCAGGAACTAATGATGTGTTTGATTCAGCATCATCATCAAAGACTTCATCCTTTTGATCCAAAATCATTTTGACCCAATCAGGCAAGAAGGCCTCAGGAGGCCCAGAACTATTCAGGAAATCAACACCATCATCAACCCACTTTTATGTCATAATCAAAATTTAAATCCAAGTTTTACAAGGAAAACAGAAATTTCTCTTAGAGTCCATCTGTAATAGTTGAGTGCAAACGACATACGACAAACAGACGGACAGACGAACTGATCACTCTTGGCCATTATTTGTTTATTTGTATTACTATTACATAGTTCACACGTTATTGTCCGAGTTCAGGGACTTCACCGAATTCACAGTTGAAGGTCTCTTTGAAACTTTTGCGATTGTTGGATGGATAATTATGACCAATATCGCCACTAATCCTAGTGCACCAGAAGCTAAGATGAGATTTGAAGCATCAACAAAACTTACACTCAGTTCTCCTCTAGTTTTAGATGACATGTCTCCTAAGATGGACGCTAAAACTGAAAACCCAACAGTTACCCCAAATTGAGCAAATGTTTGAGCTATACCTGACACAAGTGCCTTATATTCAACAGGAGCGAGACCAATCAATAAGTTCAATGAAATCGGGAAGAATATAGCAGAACCAAAGCTCACTAGTAGCTCAGTGATGAACAACGAACACCAATAAACGTTCATATTAGCCTTACCTATAGTGAGCCTTAAGACCAAAGATCCGGTAAACATCAACGAAAACCCTATACAACACCCCAACCTAGGATTGAAAATATTGGGCCATATTGCAAGTACCACTGTTGAAAATGTCATAGCACCAACAGCAGGTAGTAACATCAAAGAAGAAACTAGAGGATTATAGTCTTCGACATGTTGAAGATAGTAACACACGAGTAAAAGGGTTGAAAAAAGTGCAGCATAGTTTAAGAACAAGGCAATCAGAGTTAGGAGCGTGTCTCCAACTGTCAAGAATCCCCTAGGAACCAGCAATTTTATAGATCTTAGGACTCTCAGAGTCGATCTATAGCGATCCAGAGCAATGTTCCAGCAGAAAAACAGAAGGAGTAATATAGCTCCTAAAGCAGTACATACATAGGCAGAGGGAAGTTTCCAGCCCTCTCCACCTTGTGTAAAACCTGCCACCAAGAGTGAGGAGCCTGAGATAAAAATGAAACATCCAAAGAAATCTAAATCTCGCAATCTCGTATCGTGTAAGGCATCATGCCTTTTAAAGTCAATTCTCTTGACAAGAACACACACAAGAACACAAACAAGTAGTGTTGTTGCAAAAGAAACGTAATAAATCCCTTTGTACCCAATTTGCGATTGGTCAAATGCACCTCCAACAATAAATCCAATACCAAACGAAAGACTGAACACAGAACTCAAAATACTGAATGCTGATTTGGCACTATCACCTTCAGGGTATAGATAATTTACTATTGCATAACCAGAAGGAATCATGCCCGCAGCCCCTACACCCTGCAAAGCTCTGAAGACCAACAGGACTTCAAAAGGAACAGGCAATGCGCAGATCAAACTTGTGACTGAGAACATTAGACATGACCAAAGAAACAAAGTGAAGTTGCCAATGATATCTGCAACACGTCCGAGGATAGCTATGAAGCCCGAAAGGGTGATTGAGTATGTCGTGAGGACCCATGAAGCCTTTGAAGATGAGATATTGAATTGAGATTGAACATTTAGTGTGCTTGTGATCGCACCAGTGACATTGATGAGGTCAAATGCAATGCCGATTGCAACTAAGCCGAAGAGCGACTTGGACTCGAAGGCCGATGGAACTGAGACCTTGTTCCCTTCAACCATAATATGATCTCTGTCTTATTTGACCTCAACAGAATGAATTGCTCATGTTACTGATTTGCTCTTCTTTTATACTAGTATTCCTCAAATAATAGAAATTAGTAATTGAAGACTGAAGGCCGAATTGAATTAGTGAAGACATGTTGATGAATGCCGAACACCGAAAAATCAAAAAATCAGCACACTAACACAAGAAGTTTTGGAGTGTTTGCAGTGAAAAAGGATCTTCGGTAATGTATTTGTAATAAAATTCTGTTTCCTCATTCGTTGTTGGTAATGCTGTGGACTTTCTCTCTTTTATCAGACTGTTAATAGAGTTGAAAATCTCTAAAAGCGCATGATCAATAGTTATAGCAGAATTTGTAGTTGAAAACGTGTAGCAGTCAGCAAAAATCTCAATTATATCATTCTCCATCTCTAGTGTACCTTTATATAAGCACGTCAGTAACACTATAAAGCTCTGAAGACTGAAACAGAATGCAAATGTGAATTCCCATTTAAAGTTGATCTTTTTGACAGATTGATGTTGCAGAAATTGCTTGAAGTGAATCATAAATTCACTTAGGGTTTCTTTCAGTCTGAGTCTTGAAAACCTATTGGAAATGAAGAAGGGATAATGTAGTTTGATGATACTGCAAAGCAACAAAAACTTCAGATACTGATTACTCAGTGAGGAATGAAGTATCGAGACTTTAAAGCCTTCCATTAACGTATCTAGCTCAATTACCGACGAATAAACTGTTTTGTTATCATCAACATCCATTAGGAGAGTGTTCGTTTTTCGTATGAGATCAACACCAATTTCCGTTGCAGACTCCTGCTTTGAGAAGGAATTGTAGATAGAAGTTGGTCTACCTGCAGTGGAGCAAATAATAGTATCAAAAAACACCAATGTCCTCCAGAGATCTCTTGACTCTTGGCTTTTATGTAAACCAAGGGAATATGATGCGCTAGTCAACCTGTAAAGGTGCTTCCAAGCTTCTTCAAGTCTGGTGACTTTGTAATAATACTCAATTAATAAAAGCCACGCTCTTACTTTGAACAGGGAGTCAGGAACAATTGATATCAATTTCTCTAATTCGGTTACATGACTTGAGCCGGACTCTGGTCTAGCGACGAGTACAATACCATAAACGACCATTACCAGCTCGATATCACTAGGTTTAATTTCAGACAGAGACATATTTGGAAGCGGACACCTAATGATTAACTGCTGAGACTCTGAGACTCTTTTTATATCTTCAACTGTCTGATCTCTTGTCAACATGAAAGTTTCATGGTACAGATCTCTGTTTAGTTCGTTCTTTCCCTGGTCGTCTTCGCTAATGTGGTAGTCAGGATTCACAGGCTTCCGCTCGACCTCAGTCATAAATGAATTGATTGAAGTGATACCATAATATCTGGACCTTTTCACGAAAGGTAAGAGTGAACATGGCTCCGGTAAATCGATGCTTCTGAAATGATTTGGGTATTCACAGTTCAATCCCTTCTTGTCGCAATTTGCGCATGTTGGAAGGTCTCTATTGCACTTCACCTTCCTCAATCGACAACGACGACATGCGACTTTGAACCTGGAGTCGGATTTGGGCATGGCATTGAGATATAATACGGCACCCTTATCTCTTTGACATCAATTAATGTCTTCATTTCACCTTTGTCAAACGGTCTTCCGTGTTATTGACACGGTAGAACATGGCAGAAAAATGTTGAGAGTGAGGCCACGGGCAGATGAACAGACAGAACACAGACAGTGGCGAACATCACGAGAACCGATTACACGTCAATTGATATATAAAGCGGTGCTATAATGGACCAAACAGCAGCACTGGAACACTTCATTGCCCTCACGCAGGCGCCAGAGTCTGTTGCTAAGATTATCCTAGGTAGAAACAACTGGGATCTTCAGGTTAGTAGTAATACTTGGATCTGAATTCCACCATTTTGAGGGAGGATATCATATATTAACAAGGTAATTCAGGAGGCATTAGACGATTTCTATAACGCCGGTACACAAAATGAAGAACTCTCAAGAGACCTACCGATCGAGCAGTCAACAAACTCACAACCAACAACCGTATCTTCATCTTCGAGACCCGCTTCAAAGAAGCCAAACTCAAACTTCAGATCGTTCCAACAGTTGATTAATGAAGATAGTGATGATGAAGATCAAAACCTCTATGCCGGCGGTGATCGTGGTTCAGCATTGAATGTTGAAAATCCAGATAACGCCAATAGATTGGTCCGTGATCTCTTGAAGAAAGCTGAGAGTGACCAAGGTGCTGCTCATGAGGACGATGCCCCATCGAAGCCAAAATTCTCAGGTGTTGGTTATCAGTTGGGCGACTCGTCTACACCTTCTCGTACTGTTGGTAGCGCTGCGCCAAAGAGATTGGAAAAAGCTCATAGAGAGATCACTTTTTGGAAAGATGGATTCCAAGTTGGCGATGGACAACTTTACAGATATGACGATCCTGCAAACTCACATTACTTGAACGAATTGAACGCTGGTAGAGCGCCATTATCGTTGTTGAATGTCGAGTTTGGTCAAGAGGTTGTCGTCAATGTCTCTAAGAAGTTGGATGAAGAGTATAAGCCACCAAAGAAGAAAGTTGCTGGGTTCCACGGTAAGGGGCAGAGATTGGGATCTCCAGTTTCTCCCGACTATATTCCTCCAAGTACAGATATTAAGGAACCAACACCAGATAAAGAGGAAGAGATGAAGAAAGAAGAGGAAGAACCAAAGGGCGATGCTCAAGTCCAGATTCGTCTTGCTGATGGTCGTCGTATTGTTCGTCGTGTGGATTCTAGCGAACCAGTACAGAGCCTGTTTGATTTTGTCGCTACACAGACTGATAGTGAAAGAGGTTGGAATTTGAACTACGCTTTTCCAGTGAAGCCAATCGAGGAGAGAGAGAAAACTATCAAGGAGCTCGGATTAGTGAACGCTGTTGTAGTGCAGAGATGGGTCCAATAATGCTACAAAAGATCTTAATAAATGCTCACTTTGCGTCGTTTGTTTTTTCGAATATTCAAAATTTAGATGCTTCATCGTCCCGTAAAAGTAGTTTTATTAGTACAGTTTCAACTCGCACGTCACTTCATCCAACACCATCTTTGGAGCAGGGCCAAGACCTAACACAGTGGCACTTCCAGCTTCTATCTGAGTTCTCCCAGCATCATGAACGATGTATGAGTTAATATTCAAACTGATAGCCTTTGCGAATAGAAGATCCATCTCCTCTTTGCTCTTAACTTGTAATGTGATCTTTGCCTGGCCCGATCTCTCCCACCTTCTCAACATGGCCAGATTTTGAGACTCTGCACCATCTGTTTGCATCAATCTGTAACAGCCTAGAGCGGCATGGGCACACTGAGCAGCGGCCTTACCCTTTGTCATGCCCAGATCGGTTCTCACTATCAAAGCCATACGAGTCTCCCCTGGGATCTCATTCAGGGTAGAGGAGTCCACTTGGAAATCCTCTTCCTCAGACTCTTCAAGATCAGAAGAGTATCCTACTTCTGAATCCTCAGAAGTGGCAGACCCAGGGGTAGTAGGAGAAGGCGTGCCACTGTTCTTCTTAGAGGCCTTGCGACTCTTCTTAGGATGTGTGCCGAATGGTAAGTAGTTGGCGAAGACAACACCTGTCGCAAATGAGAGCACACATGCTGATATAACTTGAGTATTAGAAGCCATGATCCTCCCTGGTTCTTTGTATACGTCTTTTCAGGAACTCAGCTCTATTATTGCGAGGTGGAAACAATTGCGCTTCCCGCGAACCATCAAACCGAGAGAAATCAGAACATCAACACAAGAAACATTGGCGGCTCCCACATCAAAATACCCACACAGCAGATCACCGCCCTCCCGAATGAGCCTGTCGGACAGCTCGTTAGAGCCACTAGACTCCGACATCCCTCAAAACTTTACTGCCTCTCCCACATTCACAGTAACGGACCTGCTGACGTCCTTAGGGGACCGTACACAGGATGGAGAATACCTGGTTACTAAGGGCAATGATCTTGTGCTGCTACTGCAGCAGTTTCCATATATTAAAGAGGATTTGATCCTCAGTGCATTTGGGCATCGGCTACAGAACTTGCTGACGCATCAGAAGAAAGAAGTTGTCGCTACAGGTTACAGAATCTGCCGATATGTCGTCTTTGATGCAACATCGATACAGGCACTGATAACACTGAAATTAGATGTATTGATTATAATTACACTGGCGAAGGGCGCACATTACAACGTTGAACGTGAGCAAGCACTCAAGCTGCTTCGAAAATTCATTGATATACCTGGAGGTTCAGAGGAGATTACGCGAGGGCTCGCCAACGCAGTATTGGCTATCGCGGAACAAGTTGATGACAGGATGCGTAAGATTTCAATTGAGACGGTGTGTGAGATTTGCATGCTGAGACCGGACTTGATAAGACCACAATCGCTATTACAATTTATCCTTGATGGTCCATATGAGCTTTCGTCAATGTGTGCTACCGTGATTCTAAACCTGTTGAATGGGCCAAAAGGACGAAAGTATGTCACAACTGCGGATATCCAAAGATTGATATCCCCATTTACCGAGTTCCCTGTCAAAGGACATCTTAACAATGAGAGACTACAAACGAGTGCACATATAATCTCAAGATTCATGAAAAACCTTGCTGGATTCCACGGGTTATGTTTCGATGACTATGAACCATTGAAAGAGCTTGTGGGATGTCTGTCCTTCCCTGTGAATGGTTTCGTATCCAAGTTGCTAGATCTTTTTCTTGATGTTCTTTTGATCAAGCCTTTGAGTAAGAAGTCCTTGACCCATTCTTCAAAGACGGTCCTTGTGCCATTGAAGCTTGAGAATGAGTTTGTTTTGAGTAATCATTACCTATCACTTGTTGTGGTGGTATTAGTCAAGTGTGATCTGATAAGTCAACTCTTACAGATCCTTCAGAATTCCACAGATGAGAGCAATTGCACAAAAGCAGGATTCATGTTAACGGAGATCGCCAACATAAAATACAATCTTGTCCCAGATGAGCTATTCATAGCGGCTTCGGATGAAATTATCAGAAACTATGACAAAACCACACTCGATATCACTCGTGCAGAACATACCATAGAGAAACTCACAAGAAAGTCAAATAAAGGGCGCAGAAACTACGGGGTCAACAGCTTTAAGATCCAAGAGAACTTCATCAGCAACTCAAAAGTAAGTAGGAGTAAAGTTAGTTATAATATAGATGAGTTGAAGCTGAAGCAGATGATCAATGAAACGAGAGTGGCATCTACCAAGAACTTCTTAAAGTGGGATTGTGAGCTTCTCACTGAACTTTTCGACGGGCCTTTGATGAATGGGAAGAGACTTGATGAGATCAACAGAACCACAAAGTTTCTTAAACGTCTTCTTTCCTTTTACAGGCCATTTAAGCACAAATTTAGTGGTACGAAGAAGAGTAGATCCACTCGACGGTTTATCAAGCTTGGTTGCGACATCTTGAATTGTCTTCTGAACTCACAGGAGGGTATTAGAATTTTGAATGAGAACAAAATCATACCACAGATAGCTGAATGTCTTGCGCAGCTTGACCCATATAGTGGCCTATACGCCAAAGATCAAATTTTTTCGAAGGAGCGTCTAGAGACGACACTCACAAGTGGATATTTCAAGATGCTCGGAGTAGTTGCATCCCATCAGAATGGTATCAAGCTCCTTGAGCAATGGAAGTTGGTGAGTATCATGCACCATATATCTGATGATCCTTTTCGTCGTGATGACTTGATCATCCTCTTTATGAATGAAATGAAATACGGTCGTCCTGGTCAACTACGCGTTCTACTGTCCAAGTTCTTACACTCTGAGAATATGAGCGTCAAGAGAAATGCAACAAATCTCCTTAAAGGGCTCATCAGCGAGGAAGAGACTACTGAATTTGCATGTGAAATGCTGATTGAACAACTTTATGAACAAGATGAGGAGATATGCTCTATCGTTATCTCCATCTTGGCTGATTACTGCGAAGATTCAGTTGCACATATGGACCGAATAATAAAGTTAGCTCCAAGCATCAGCATCTTAAGACTCTCTGGCGAAGTCGGGGAGAGTTTACTAATGAAGTTTCTGAGCACGCCCACTGGATATGAATATCTTCAATCCCATGGATTCATTGATGAGGAGTTTGAGAATTGGGTATCTGGCGAGAGATATTTGTCGTATGCGCTGGATGTTGAGAAACTCTTGATGAAAATGGATCATGACTGGGACTATGAGTCAATGTGCAAAAGACCGGATCTTCCTTTAAATCTCTTTGGAGAACTTGTGAAGACGGAAGAGGGTTTTAATATCATTGTGCATTCTGGAATCATGACAGAATTTGTTAACATGATCAGATACTATGCCACGAGTCTTGGAAGATCACAGAAGATCCAGATAGATCTCTTGAAACTTAAAGCATGTTTGTGGTCGATAGGCTTGATCAGTACTAGCGATCTGGGTATTGAGACTTTGGACGTCAACGGCTGTATCGAAGACATTGTTCAGATAGCCACACAGAGTCCACTTTTGGACCTCAGAGGTATTGCTTTCTACGTTCTGGGATTAATATCAAAAACAATGCAAGGCGCTGAGGTCTTGGATGAGTACGGATGGAGTTCGAAAATGAACATATACCAACAGCCTATCGGGTTGACTCTTCCTAGCGATGTTCAGAGGTTCATTGGCTTCAAAGAGAATGAGCAAGAAGCGTATGATGTCATCGACTTCAATGTCTTTGACGAACTTAATGAAGAAGATCAGATCTTGCGCAAGCTGATGCTGACTATCAGCAACCTCTGCAACCATGTTTACCTCAACTCTGCTTCTAAGGATCTGGTGAACTTCTCTAAACAACATCCAGAATGTTTTGAAGACCCTGACGTCTTCTACCTTGTTCTACAGTGCTTTGAGATGTACAAATACAGACAGACAATTCGAAAATTCATCATTGAAACATTCACAGCAAGTGGTCGCTTGTTGGGAGTCATTGTTAAACGCGACAAAAGGCGTATGAAAGAACTTTTGGGTCATTAATGAGACTCATCTTTATAGAATTAACGATGTTATGAATGCAGAATGCGTAGTACTCGTATGCTCGTGATACTATTTACATGAAATGCTAAACTCGTAAAATGAGCTGATCAGATGTTAAAGAAATGACCCTGTTACAGATCAACTGATCACCACAATGTACCTCTGGAAACTCCTTAGATAATAAAACGTCCAACTCAAGTCCGAGTTCGTGACAATAAGCCCTTGCTGTCTGTGGATACTCAGAATCTCTTACTGCGATGCACTGAAAAAAGACCCATGGTTCTTCATCTCTTGACCTCAGTGCGTCAAACACAGTACTTTCATATGCTTTTTGCTCTAAGCTCACGTTTGCACGCTTCAAAGGAGCGATATTTAAATCATAAAAGGATTGCAATTCTTCCTCTGACATGGCTCTGAAGCCCTTCTTGAAGAGAGTAGTGACACCGAGCCTGTAGTCCCTTTGGGACATGACAAACTTACTCTGGAGATCGCAGATAATCTGCCATTGGTTGACAATAGACTCCATATCAGACAATCCTTCACAGATATTTATAAAACCTTCTTTGAGACCAAGAGGTGAGAATGGAAGTCTTGTTGTCCCCACAGAGACAGGTGATAAGAAAGAGATAGCGGCAAAGAAGTTGGCAATTGGCGTTAAGCCTGATCGGTCTTTGAGAAATGTGAGTTCTTGATAATTATGCGCATCGTAAGACGGGACAATGAGACTTGAAGATTCCACATGGAAAGTATCATTCAGAGGCTCAAGAACCTTTTGACTTTGGATCAACAGGGGAATTTGCTTCTCCTTTGCGCATTGAAGAGCATGATGCGATGCGATTGTTTTCAATTCGGATATGATATAGTCCAGAAAGTTCACCGATTCCTCATGTTCATCCATTTCTAGCAACGACAGGACATCTCTTCTAGGAAAATGCTGATCCATTGAACATTCTTTACCTCTTTTCAAACACCAGTAGTCTATCATACTGAGCATATTCAACAAACTATTTCTGTCTTCAGATTGGAGCACCTCATACTCATTAGACATGAACATGTTTAATATGTCACTCAAGACTGGGAACCTAGATCTCCATAACTCATTGAGATCTTTGAGAGGGACATATTGAACATTGACCAATCTCTCAAGCCTGATTGATGTGCTTGTCTTGTACCAAGGTTTCTCGGTACCAACCGGGTAGTTTATAGAAATTGTCAAGGCATGGCATTCCTTGCCATCTCTGAATGCAAGATCTTCAACAGTTTCATTGGCAAGTAGTGGCTCCAAAGCCGTGGTGAGATCAAGATCAGAGACTCTAGTAAGTAGATTCTTTGTTAACTTCGAATTCTGTGATATATGAGCGGCAACATCAGGGATATAAATGTTGAATTTCCAACAATCCCCCTTTTCTAAGCTCAAGCCGATCTCTGAATGACGAATAAGACCACGTTTGTCAAGCTTTGGAGATGGAAGAAGATAGACCTTTGAAGTATTTGTAAATCTCAGATGATTGAAGTGATCCTTGACATGTTCTGGTGCAGAAGAGAACTCAGCTTCAGATAGAGTCAGTTGCGTCTTGACGCCCATTAAGTCAAGTGCTTGTGAGACGCCACTGGATGTGTGAAGGAACAAATCTCCAAGCAAACGGCCTATCGTCGGTCTCAAATCGGGATGTGGGTAAGTCTTGTAGTATGAGAGTAATGACACTATCATGTTGATTTCTATGAATTGAGGATCTTGATTGTTCTCAGATTCTTTGTATTTGTTCAAGATGTTAGCTTCATCAAGCTTCAACTTCCGAAGATTCGATTGAAAAGCCTCGAGAATCTTGTATTCTAAAAATGAGATCTGCAGTAAGTCTTCTGAGAGATTTATGGAGTTAGCAAAATAATGAGTGACGGGGATGGAGTCACTTGTCATAGATTCAAGAACTGGCCGTGATTTATTGGTTTCAAGCCTGAAATGATATGGACGAGATGAAAAATGGAGGTGAAGACCATATAACAGGCATTCGGATGAGACGTTCCGCCTTTTAGAGTGCTTCAAAATTAATTTGGAGACAGAGAGGAGATCAATCTCCACAGAACGATCCTCTTTTGAGTACCATGCCTGTGCCATTGGAATCAGATGTTCATGTAAGCGTTTTGTCTCCATCGAGAGCTTCACAAAGTTCGAGATAGTAGAGTGAACATCAAAAGGCTCTACTTGATCGATATTGAAGAGAGATTCCAGATGGAACGACACATCGCTCGGTTCAAACTCAACAATCTGACCATCTGCATTTACCATTGAGATGGTCTTATGAGAAAACAGTCCCGTCTGTGGTATCGTAACAATACCAACATCAATAGTTCCGCCCTTCCTTATTTCCACAAATGATCCAATACTGCATCTTTGGTTCAGCTTGTCCTCAATTGGTGAGTCGTCAAATAGTGAGATGAGCTTCCTCTTGTCATATCTGAAACTGGCAAACCTTTCACAGAGCCGCTTAACGTCAGGCACTGCTCTTTCTGGAAGAGATATAGATGTATGATCTCTATTAGGGGTTGCTCCTGTTAATGGATGGCTTTGTCGGAAGAACGTTGATATAGATCTTGTGATGAAATGTCGTTGTTTCGGTAGGCCTCGCCTTATAGTTTGAAGAAACATGTCAAATGAAGGGCTATGAACACCGAAAGTGAATCAGTGTAAGATCTCGGGCCCTCAGATCAGCGACGTGCAATAAATGGCAATCAACAGAAAGCGCTTTGTATTGTGAACGTGAGTTTTCTCCGGTTACCGGTTGTGTCCTCCTTAGACGTCCAATTTGGTCAAGAGCGAATTGATTGGGATTAACTGAATCTATAGCCGACCAAAAAAACTCAATTAGGCACAATTTACAGCTTAGTGTACAACCGCAACACAGCTACAATAGGGAAGCAGTATTCAATGTGGCATATAATCATAGAAAACAGACACACGTAGAAAAAAAGAAATCAAAATCACATCAACTCAATTCTGTTCTGCGATCCAAATCTTCGCATCGCTGAGGCCTTGTTGAGTCTTATCGTTAGTGGTATCCAATCCGCTCTTGACACGGTCAACAGCACTCTCAGCACCGTTCCAGAAGTTCTTATTCACATTCTCGCCCCATTTCACGAGACCATTGCTCGCCTCAGTGACACGCTTTTGAGCCTCTTCGACATCCGTTTTCGCCTGGAGCTGAACATCCTTAGAAGTACTCTTCCACACTTCCCACCAGTGCTTAGTCGTGGAGTCAAGTTGCTTCTGCGCATCGTTCAGGGCATCATTCGCATCGTCATAGAAGTCACGGGCACCCTGGGCAGTATCTTCATATGTCTTGCTGAACCACTGACTCCATTCATCAGCAGTTTTACTGGCCTGTTTCTTCAAGTGACGACCTTTACTCTGAACGTTGAGACGAGCATCAGAAGCTTCATTTCCCTCATCTTGGTATGGAACACCGCCACGCAGCCAGTCGTAGAAGCCATTGTACTTCTTTGGACCCCCGACAGAGGCTCCAGAGGAGTCAGATGCAGACTTTTTCCAGTCATTGAATTTGGCAGATGCATCATCAAGTCTCTTCTGAGTATATTCCAAATGTCTCTGTGCTTCAGCGTGGGCTCTCTTCTTCTCTTCATCAACGGTGAAAGAGAGCCATGAGGACTTGGTCTCATTGAAACGCTTCTGAGCCTCGTCAAATAATCTTTGAGCCTCCTTATAGACAGCATCTGGCTTGCTTGTCGCTTTGGCCGTCGTGCTGATCAACGAGTCATAGTACTCACTGGCATTCTGCGCAGCACTTTCACCCCAGCCTTCAAGACTCTTCTTGGTCTCAAGCGCAAGCTCAATCTCTCTTTCGGAACCAGAGTCCTTAAACCAGGTGTCCCTCTTTTGCTTCAATCCATTCCACTCTTCCTTTACACCTTGCTCGATCTTCTCCAGACGGCCTTTATTGTCCTTCCCAGTAGCGGACTGCTCGAATTGTCTGGCCCTTTGGTCAGCAGCACTAGCATGGTCATCCAAAGAATCTTTAGTGGATTGTAACTTATCAGAGGCCCAAGAAGCCACATTGCTCTTTTCTCTCTCATATGAACCCAAGGTACCATCAATCTTTCTGTTAGCGTCAGCCCTCAAGTCGTTGGCCTTCTCACGAGCACGCAACACAGATTCGTCGACCTGACGACCAGCGTGCTCTGCTGGGCCTTCATCTCCAGATCTGTAAGGCAAAGTGGATTGGCCGGAATGATGTGCAGCCTCAAGTCTCGAGTTGTAGAGATAGTAACCGCCTCCTAAGACACCCGCAGTAATAAGAAATGTTCTTGCGGACATTGTTCAAGTGTGTAGATGTTTGCAAGATGGAAATAGATCCTTTTTCTTTAGTTCGGATTTTGGATGTCTTATATACCGTTTGTAGCAAATAGGGCATTTAGGGCGTCATATTGCTATATGGTGACCAAGATTGCTGTCGGGGAGCAACTTTGACACATAGGAGTTCCGATGCAAGAAACCCTTCAGGAACAACAGTCAATTGATATGAAATGACTTGAGTAGGATATATTTGAGTTATCCAACTGATCACTATACGAATTTGAGGATGTCCTACCTGTTTTACTGCTCCATTGGGTTCCTGGAGTAAAAGGTTTACCCTTTGTCCCCGAAGAAGCTTTCCAAATCTTGTTTGCTATGTCCTGCATAATTTGCTTTGTTTGGACTGTAATGGTACATTATTGATGCACAGATCTCAATTATTTTATGTGTCGACAGGTAATGACTATATAGCTTATTCTATTTATCACGTTGAGCACTTAGAGAAAGCTGACGCAAAGCTGTCAAGATTCAAAAACAACATGTGGCGGTCATAGGGATCGGATTCGTCGTCAATACAAATTTTTCAGGAAGGTCATGAGCAGTTGATACGGGTTTCTATATTCATAATTCTATAAGGTTCGCTGACTCTCGGTAACCCTTTCAACTAGAGTATCACCATCCACGCAGACTTAAAGATGTCCACCACAAGTTTTCAATAGTGTGTCCCCTAACGTCCCTGTCACAAACCGTTGGGCCCTCCGAATTGCCCCGAGAGATCGGTATGGCTGCTAACGTTGTTCAGGGCCTCTTTCTGGCTTTCTTTCGTGTCGTTTAATCCAACGTATGTCTTATCCGCGGGGCAATTTGTTTTTGCACATATGAAATTCCTTGCCTGTCCCGAGTGTCACGTATAAATCTTCGCGTTGTGGGCTCGTATAGAAGCGCGTGTGCTGATTGCCCTCCGAATGACCTTCGTGAAAAGCTTCCACGATAACACAGGCGGACCCAAAAAGATAAAGAGGCTCCTGGGTTCCCTTGCGGGTCTCCGACTTCACAGGTGGTTTGATCAGCTAGAAGAAAGGGAGTGCTTCATAGTTGTAGTTGTAGTGGTCACCATATCTTTGTCTACGACAGCTGATCAAGACTGTAGGCCCAATCTGCTTGTGGCAAAGTTATTCCGAGAATGCCCTCTGCGGAGACTTTAACGCCGTGATGAGGTGAGCTCGTTGATCTCTTAGCCTCTAGTTTACCAGTCCAGTTTTAATTGAAGAGAACAACGGAAGCCTGGTCTCTGTCTACTGTGAGCGCTACTTCAGAAGGACAACAATCACCAAAGTGCTTCACCCATTTTCGTCCAGCCCTTCTGTGTACAGTCGTCCCCCCCCTCTCTCAGCTTTTCCCACCGAGCACTAGAAAATTTACCAGAGAAATAATCAACTACAATCAAAAATAGGGCACATTGAACAGCAACATCCACATCACAAAGGGTCACAGGCAAACACACTACTCTGATCATTATCGTCCCATGATAACTGCATTCGTTCTCATCCAGCAATATTGCCCATTCATACACTAATATCAATCAGTGTCCCGATATATTTTTACACCCCCACACATCACGCTTCAACCATACAAAACAGCACAGTACTTGTACCCACCATCCAGTGGATACCTCCTAGACCATGTCCAATAACAATGTCCCTCCATTCTTGGAGCTATCACGGGACACGCTGCAGGCCTTTGATACTTCTGGTCTTGACCTGGAGAACGTCCTTGCAGTGTGGACAGGCCTTACAAAGTGCTCAGAGTTCATCAAGAACGGTAAGAGATTGGAGAATATCAGTTGGCGTATTGTAAACAGAAACCTTGTTATAAAGGAGAATAAACATGTTGTGGAAGAGCCCCAGAGACTATCATCGAGTGTCGGAAAGACGAGGAATAAGCTGAACGATGGTGATTTGTTCAGTCTACTGTCCATCGTATCTGAACAAAACGTTGATCCACTACGGCCGCAGCTTGCTAAGAGAAAGTCAAGTAACAAGAACTTGACTAAGAGAGGTAAGAACAACAGTTCAGAGTCATTGTTGGTTAACCGCCCTTCTATGTTCCGCAAATCATCATCGTCGAAATCCCTGAAGAAGATGAACCAGAAACGAAAGAGCAATGTCGACTTATCCTCAATACCACATGATACTGATGTTTTTGAACAGCCAAATCCACGCTATGCTTTTGGTATCTACGACCCTTCAACATCACCAAAAGATACGGTACAGGCTGCACAGTTGACCCGTTCCGATACGTCAACGAGTGTCGTTAGAGGCTTTGTTCCCGATGATCCCTCAACTAAACAACAGTCTCCCCCAAGGAAGTCACCACCATCACCCAGAGTACAGCGGGAGAAGAAGCCCGCGGAGAAAGTCTCAGAGAAGGCTTCGCCTTCGCTGTTTGGTAATTATCAACAGCAGATAACTCCAGAAGAAGATATTCAAAATTCATCACGTACGACATCTTCTCTTTTCAATCATGAACGTGTGAAATCACCTTTATCACATGAGAGCACTACTGAAGTTCTTAGTGGTAGAGAAACCATGTCTTTGTTTGGAAGCCAACAACCACAGAAGTCAAGTCTGTTTGACAATAATAATAATAGCAGATCATCGCTATTTGATAATAAGAAACAGCCTCAAAGAACATATCCGAATTCTGATTCCTCAGGATCTTCTGGTCAACTCGCTAGATTCCAACCAAAGAAGAGAAGTACTGTGCTGAATAGCTTGGGTATGACTTCATTATCGAAACCACATGATCAGAAAAAAGATAAGAAAATGTTCTTTATCGAATCTTCACCTTCTCCAACAGAACCAAAACTGTTTGACACTAATATTCACCATGATACACATAAACCACCTGCTGACCCTCATCATCATCATCGCCATGCCGCTCAGAAACAGAAATCACAGGCGATGGCCCCTCAAGGCGAGAAGCAGTCTCTCTTTGAAGGTAAGGCTCCCCGCGAGATTATGTTCTCTTCTGATGATTCTCTCAGCGATGAAAGTGATTGGTCTTCGGTGTCAGAGGATCCGCAATCTGAAGATGATGAAGATCTGCATGAAGAATGGAACAGAACTGTGTTCAAGAGGGCGGATTCTGCACCACAAAAACCACAGATCAAGCGCAGCTTATTGAGTGGATTGTTCTTGAACGATATGCAGCCAGAAGATCCCCATATTTCCTCACCTCAGCCACAGATGTTTAAAGTTGCAGTATCAACGAAAACACAGTCAAGAACCGCAACACCAGCACATTCCAAACCATCTTCTACTGGCAGCTATGAACTGAGTACTTCTGTCTCATCATCTGTTATGGTGAAACATGCTTCTAAACCTTCGACTGATGGTGCAACATTAGAACTCATAACATCTGAACCACACACATCGATCTCGATGACACACGTTACTGCATCTGGTGAACTTAACGAACCACGCACTACGAATGACTTCAAAGCTGCGCTGGATCAGCAGGTTCAACCATCATCCTCATTCTCCAGTTTGGCCAAGTCTGCATTTAACCTAACGAACTACTTCTCTTCACAGCGCAAGAACTCATTTTCTTCTATTGCATCTGACCGTACACGTGTCCGGCTCAAGCATGAGTCCAATGCTCCACCGACGGCTTCTACATTACTTCCAACTGCATTGTCTACACATATGTTCCTTCCTAATGCTCATCAGAGAGCTAAGTCTAGGCTTGCAGCTGTTGTGGAATCCGAAGGGTCAGAGGAGCCATCTAGAAAGAATTCAGAGTCTGGACAGAACTCTTCATTGGTCGAGAAGGATCTTTCAGGAAAGGATATTACTCGTGAACGGACTTTGCACTCTGAAGAATCAAAGGCCGTAAAGCCTATCAAGTCACCAACTATCACCATTCCACAGGTTAGCCAAACAAATGAGGATCCACATAATTTCAATATCTCAAGAAAACTTTCACCAAAGACCACAAGAAAGCAGATGCTCGCCACAGAGTTATCCGATTCCCTTAGAAAGTCAATTCTGTGGGATAGGCAGTATGCTTATCCAGGGGAGTCACAAAAGAAATATGTCTATGATGGTAATTTGAAGGAAACGCAGGATGAAAATGATCCTAAATGGGATGCTGATAAGCCAAAAGTGTTGAAAAAAGAGGTTGAAGGTGGAGATGATTGGGATAAGGAGAGTTTCTATACACGCGGTTGGTGAATGATAAGGATTAATAATCCTGTAAATAATCTGACGACGACAAATTCAAATATCTTCCGTTCTATTGAGAACGTTTTTGAGCAGTTGTACCAGTTCATTGTTGAAAATCGATGAGGACCTGCGTGATGCGCCTGCATGGAGATCGCATATCGTTACAATCTTTAGAATAGCTACGTTTCAAGGCGTTTATCACGTCACAGGGCTCTCACCATCGAAGTTGGAAGGTAGCGTAATGCGTTTGTACCGACCTCCACTAACGCGACAGTTTGGCACATTGTAGAAAAACATTATGGAGTTGAGAATGGCCCATCCACCGGAATACTTGAGTTCTTTAAATTAGAGTACTACCTCGACCTTTGCGTTCTTCATTTAAGGAAGATATCGTGTAACTATAAGAGGAAATGACGACCAGCAACAGCCTGAATGAGAGATATGTGTACTCTCGAATCTCCGTATGTATGGCACCTGGAAAAAAGAGAAAAGTGAACTTGAGTTACCTTGTTCTTCTAGTGGAGCTCTAGATAGAGGTGTTGCTGGAGCTAGAAATCGGGACTCAACAACATGATCAACTCCATTCACTTCGTTGGTATGGATTTCACCAGGGGTGTGAGATCAAACGCTGATGATCCCAAGCTCGTCTCAAGTCAGAGGCTCAAGCGTATCACATACCTTACGCAATGGCAGATGGATAGAAAAGAACATGGATGATCACTATACTACTAGAGTCGATATTCTGTTTGTTACAGAATTGCAATATTTGTTCGTTGATGAGATTCTCCCGATCAGTCAACAATCAACTTGGGGTAGAATAAGAGGTATGAATGACACTACGCTTATATACGGTCTCGTGTATTCTTGAATCTTAATACGGTATACCTAGCGCAAGTTCAAGACTTCAAGGGTTTTTGACAGAGATGCAAAGACGGCTAAACTCCTTTTTCAAATACTGTCCGATTGTATTGAATCTTGATTCATTGTATCGATTTTCGATTTTCCAATTTGACTGCCACCAGTGAAACTTTTTACAAAGTTCAATCCAGCAATTGATAGCAGAGCGGACGTTGACGGCTTTCGATATTGATAGTCCTCCATTGGGAGAGCGGATTTATTGAGAAACTGCAGGAAAGCTTTGGAGTGCTGCGTGCAACTATGGGAGCCGTCGACTCTTTCGCCCTCTTGAAACGTGACGAAAGTCGTGACTGCGCATTTGTCATAGACTATTTAGCGATCGGTAACACGATTGTATTATGCATGAATTTCGATTTGCTGATATTTTGAAACTTGAGCTTCATCATGGGCAAAATCTCCCAGATGAGTATTTTTGACCAGTCAAAGAGCGGGCTCTACACATGGAAATGATGGCATACGAAATACTTCTGATTGTTTGAAATAGAGTTAAATTCCCCAAAATTATTCGTAGGTCGAATACTGATCTCGAAATTAACTCGAAAAGAGAGAGACTGTTCGACGTCTCCAAACTTTAAAAACCAAATATTCATGCGGAATGTAATTGACTTCTCACTATTGGCGTACTAATCTAAGCTCTTGAAGAATTTTCATTGCACGCATCCGAGATTAGAAGTGACGTGATAATGAGCCTTCATGCGGTAGATATTACAGGCAACAACTCGGATAGCTCCACGTCAGAGGGAATAAGATCTAGAAAAGCTCCATTTTTTCTGCGGAATTGACAATCTTACGGCCAGTAGTTGAGAGAGGTCTAAATACTGACATAATTGTGAGTATAGTCCTAAATTATTATGTGTAGTCAACAGCCAATTAGAACGAGTCAAAGCTAAGTTAATATGTGCAAGAACTGAACGAAAATCAAATGCCTCTCGTCAACACGGGATATTCTCCATCTCTTATCAGCACGCTGCCTATGCAACATGCAACATCAGAATTTTCGATACGCAAGCACAGCAGAAATGACGTGTACGCATTAACGAGCTATGCTCGACCTTCGCAGAACATTTCAAGCAACTCTGTCTGAGATGAAACAACTGTGCTAAAAAATAACTCAAGGCAGCACAACGAGCACTCCTCCAAAAGAATCTCTGAATGAGGTTCCTCCTACGTTGAACTTTCAACATGTTTAATGTTACTCCAACAGCCTACTGAGCTGATTAGTGGTACACATAGGTAACCTCAATAGTCCTTGGCGACAGTTTCTGTTCACAACGGGAAACTGCTGGTTCTGAGCTGAGGCTGAACCTGCAGCTGAATGGCAGGCGTGCTTGAGAGCTTCTCACCTGCCCACAACGTCTAACTCGTTGGTGACAGTTATGTAGCTTACAGGGTACTACAGAGGTACCGGTTCTACTCTGGAGTCCATACCCACACACAGCGTAACAGCTGTATGTGGTGCCTTCCCTTTCTTGCTTTTCAGCGTTAGCGGTGGATTACTGCGCTGCTGGGGGAGTCTTTTAAACAATGCATATTCGCAGAGGCTAATGTATATATAAAGAGGAGAAACGTCCCACTATGTCCATTTTTGCTATTAAGGATGATGAAGACAGACATCTTCATTCAATTATGGGAGATCATCTCGATGAAGGCTTGGCTGAGGATGGCCTGAACTGCTACTAGGGATTTGACCCTGAGGTTGAAGGCCAGATTCTGAGACTTGCTCGAACGTTTACAGACCAATCTATCTTGACTCTGTCCAAAGAGGACGCCGCCGCTGCTGTTAGTGATCAGGCATAATCTATCCCTCAGTTTGAGCGTCGTTCTTCAAAGGCTTCAACCATTGCTCCTGGTGTGAATCCATTGCTCAGCGTTGAAGAACTTGTCCGAAGACTGGACCCAAATAACGAGAGCTTTCAATCTCGTTACTGGATCAAGAACCTGAAGACTTTCATGGATCTGGACTCTGACCATTACAGAAACTATTCTCTCGGTATCATGTATAGGGGCTTGAGAGCTTCAGATGTCACCACAGATGCTGACTATCAGACAACGGTGTACAACTTCCCTTTCAAATATGCTTCCCAGTACGCCAGAAAGCTATTATCCTCCAAGTGGAATAAGGAGGCCTCTCAATTTGATATATTAAAATCCATGGATGCTATAATCAGACCCGGTGAAGTCGTTTTTGTCCTTGGCAGGCCAGGATCAGTATGTACGACTCTCCTGAAATCCATTGCCTCAAATACACACGGTTTCCACATTAGTGAAGACTCTCAAATCTCCTACGGTGGATTTACTCCCAAGGAAATTAATAAAACATTTCAGAGGTGAAGATGTCTATAGTGCGGAGTCTGATATTCACCTCCCTCATCTGACAGTTAGGCAAACCTTGAACATAGCTGCAAAGCTTAGAACTCCTCGTAATAGAGTACCAGGTGTAACCAGAGAACAATACTCTCAAACATTGACAGATGTGTACATAGCAACCTATGGATTGTCCCATACTAAGAACACCAAAGTTGGCCCTGATTTAGTACATGGTGAGTCTCCATCGCAGAAGTTTCTCTTGCGGTGCCAAGGTTCAATGTTGGAAAAATGCTACAAGAGGTGTTGATGATGCTACTGCTTTGGAATTCATCAGAGCTCTGAGAACCTCTGCATATGTCTTAGACACCACCGCACTAATTGCCATCTATCAGTGCTCACAGGATGCATATGACTTGTTCGATAAGGTTTCTGTGCTCTACGAAGGATATCAAATCTTCTTCGGTGGCGCTGATGAAGCTAAGGAGTACTTTCTCAAGATGGGTTGGGAATGCCCATCACGTCAGACTACAGCTGACTTTCTGATATCTGTAACTTCTCCAAGAGAGCGTGCTCCACAAAAGAGGTTCGAAGACAGAGTTCCGAAGACACCAAAGGAATTTAAAGTTTATTGGAAAACATCTCCAGAATATTCTGAGCTTACAAAAGAGATTGATTAGAGCTTGACTGATGACGAGGTTGCTCAGAACAGAGAGATTATATTTAAATTCAAGCGTTCGATGCAAGTGAAGAACATCAAGAAGTCACCCCCATATAATGTCTCCGTTGTAATGCAAGTCCACTATCTCTTGATCCATGAGTATCAAAGAATGCGTAACAACATCGGATTCCAAGCTTTCACCGTTGCAGGTAACTCATTGATGTCGCTAGTTATGGCTTCTCTTTTCTACAACTTACCAAATACTACAGCCTCTTTCTTCCATAGAGGCTCTGCTATGTTCTTCTTTGTCTTGTTTAATGGTTTTCCTCCTTCCTTCAGATCATGTCCCTTTTTGATGCTAGACCCATTGTTGAAAATCACAAGAAATATGCTCTGTACCATCTTGGCGCTGAAGCATTGGCTTCTGTCATCTTCCAACTTCCATTCAAGTTATTCACTGCCATTTTCTTCAAGTTGATATTCTACTTCATGGTCAGCTTCAGGCGAGAACCTGGTTATTTCTTCTTCTATTTTTTGTAAACATCTTGGCTACACTAACAATGTCACATTTCTTTGGGCCTGTGGGTTCCATATCCTCATCGTTACCGCAGGCCCTTGTGCTAGCTCATATCATCTCACTTGCTTTGATCTTGTTCACTGTTCACTGTTCCAATCACATATATGCTTGGATGGTGTCGTTGGATCAACAATCTGGACCCGATGGGCTACGCTTTTGAATCTTTGATGTTGAATGAGTTCTACAATAGAATCTTCCCGTGTGGACTTTATGTCCCTGGTGATCCTTCAGAACATACTTGTTGGCCCAAAACCTCTTGGGTATGTGACGCCGTTGGAGCAACCGCTGGTGAAACTTTTGTCAATGGTACGATTTACCTTGAGTTGGCATTTGAATATAAGCATTCTCACAAATGGAGAAATGTCGGTATCTTGTTTGGTTTCTTGTTCGGCCTTTTGGCTGCGTATGTCTTCTTTGCAGAGTTCAACGAGTCAGCTAAACGAAATGGTGAAGTGTTGCTATTGCAACGTTGCACTTTGAAGAGATTGCAGAGAGAGCAGCTAATGATATTGAAGCTGGTAAAGATCATGATATTACTGAACAGACTGAATCTGATGAAGTTAAGATCGATCACTTGGAGGCTGGCGAGAATATCGTCCACTGGAGAGATGTTCATTAAACCATCATGGTCAAATCTGAGGAACATTAGCTTTTGGCAGGTGTTGATGAAACGAGGTACATTGACTGCCCTCATGGGTGCTTCTGGTGCAGGTAAAACAACTTTGTTGGATATTTTGGCCAATCGTGTCACCATGGGCGTGGTCGCTGGCAATATGTTCGTGAATGGTCATTTGAGAGACTCATCTTTCCAAAGATCCTCTGATTATGTCCATTGTCCAGCAACAGGAATTACACTTGTCTACTGCTACGGTTCGTGAAGCTTTGAAATTATCTGCCCATTTGAGGCAACCAAACTCGATTTCAAGATCCGAAAAGGATGCCTATGTTGAAGATGTGATCAAGATTTTGGATATGGACAAGTATGATGATGCCATTGTTGGTGTTGCGGGTGAAGGTTTGATCTTTGAACAGAGAAAGAGGTTGACCATTGGTGTTGAATTAGCTGCTAAACCAAAGCTATTGCTTTTCTTTGATGAGCCAACTTCTGGTCTTGATTCTCAAAATGCTTGGTCCATCTGTCAACTGATGAGGAAGCTGGCTAATCAAGGCCAAGCTATTTTATGTACCATACATCAACCTTCTGCTGTCTTGATGCAAGAGTTTGACAGACTGTTGTTCCTTGCCAGAGGTGGTCGTACAATTTACTTTGGTGACTTAGGTCATAACTCTCAGACACTGATTGACTATCTTGAGGCTAGAGGTGCTCCCAGTTGTCCGCTCTGGAAGCTAACCCTGCTGAATGGATGCCTCATGTCATTGGTGCAGCTCCTGGTACTCATACTAATCAAGACTATCACCAAGCCTGGCTAGAATCTGAAGAACGTAAAGCCGTCCTGGATGAATTGGACTATATGGAGAGGGAGTTGGTTAAGAAGCCATATGATAACAAAGTGAATAAAAGGGAGTTTGCTGCACCAATGTGGAAACAAATTCTTTATGTCGCACAAAGAGAGTTTTAATTCCTTTGGCGAACTCCACGTTTATATTTTGTCCAAGCTATTTTTGGCTGTCAATGCTTCAGTATTCATTGGGTTTGCCTTCTTCGAGGCCAGTTTGTCTCTTCAAGGGTTGCAGAACTAGATCTTTGCCCTCTTTATGTTCTTGATGATTTTTAACCCAAGTTTACAGCAACTGTTACCAAACTTTGTTCATCACAGAGATCTGTTTGAAGTCAGAGAACGTCCATCAAAGACATTCTCATGGAAGACCTTCATGTTTGCACAATTGTTGCTTGAGATCCCATTGAACATTCTTATTGGTACAGTGTCCTATTTCTATTTCTATTACCCACCTGCTTTTTACCAGAATGCTGAGCCAAATGATACATTTAATCAGAGAGGAGCATATGCTTTGTTCTTCATTTGCTTATTCTTTGTATTTATTGGTACTTCTGTACAGTTGTGTATCGCTCCTCTGGGGCTTGCAGCTTCTGCTGATAACTTGGCCTCGTTATGCTTCACCTTGTGTTTGACATTTTGTGGTGTGCTTGTTGGACCAAATTCCATGCCTGGATTTTGGAAGTTTATGTACAGAGTTTCGCCGTTCACCTATTTCGTTGATGGTTGGTTATCCAATGCCATTAGCAACACAAATGTTGAGTGCTGCAAGATGAGTTCTTGATTGTCTCGCCACTCCCTGGTATGGATTGTGAGGAATATTTGGGTCCGCATATAGCTGCTGCTGGAACTGGGTACCTTGTGAACAGCCAATCCATTTCTATGTGTCAATTGTGTCCTGCTTCTACGACCAATGCATTTTTGGCATCAATTAGTATGAACTATGCTCATAGATGGAGAAATGTGGGTATCTTTATTGTCTATATTGTGTTCAACATGTTTGCCTGTGTGTTCCTCTACTGGCTTGCTAGGGTGCCTAAGAAGAAGAATAGAGTGAAGGATGAGAATACCGTGACTACGGAGAAGCCGGTTGATGAGAAGGAGAACTCATCAGAACTCATCTAGTAATACTTGAGTAATAATTGATGTTTTCGGTATGTACTTTTGATATGATACTGATTAGAGTTGTGGCAGAGTGAATCATCCCTCACGGCGTTTGAGTTCAAGGCTTTCTCTATTTACATGCCGGTTCCAACGGTCCCTCTGGCTGCCCCTCTCAGATCATGTTGATAGCTATATGAGAAGGGAATGAAACAATCACATAACCTAATCCACATCACGAATAATAAGCAAAGGTATCGGGCTCCAGGTTGAGAAACTGTGCGGATTAAGGGTATATACTTAATATGTTGATGATATATAAACACAAAATACTCACAAGGCTGAGAAAGGCCAATTGCCGAAATGTTCGTTATCGGAGTAGCTGAAGATCGGGGAGTAAGGATCAACAAACGATCACCACTTATTACAACCAGAGAATCAGATGGTAATTGTAGATAATAGACACCCTCTCGTGACCTCCAGTTGCACTTAAACACCACCTTTTCTGCATTTCCCAGCAAAACAGCAACAGCTCAGTACAATTTCAACAGAGAGAGAGAGAGAGGCTTATGTAAGAGCTGACGGTTCGTGCCGCTGATTGGCTGCGCTTCCTGGCCCGAGAGGAAGGGGGGGGGACAGACGGGGCTGTCCAAATTTAAGTAAGAAGCCCATAAACCCACACAGACAAAACAACAGAAAGTGGAAACAAAAAGGTTCCTTAGTACTTACTAGCCACACTGTCCATACTCTCCTGGTTAACTATTGCCACGTTGTCTCGTCGTCTCCCATCTCCTGCTGTTTGTCCCCATTTGATACCCTCATGTCCTCCAAGAACGACACATCCAACAAGTTTAGCCACTTCCACTTTGGCAAGGATAAGTCCCCGTCTGCGGCAAAGCAACGTACAGAGTCTGATCATGAACCTACTGAGCGTCCAACTATCGACACCAGAGACCCTGAAGATAGCTATCCTCCTGAATCATTCCAATCGCCAATTCAGTCCCCGTCCGAGAGCTCGTTGATTTTCGAGAGATCAGTCGAGGACCCAATACAGATCTATCAACAGACTACTTGTCCAAGATGTGGACACAAGTCGTCCCAAGGTGGCCCAACGTGCAACCACCAGAGTATCGTGAACTTGCCGTCGCATTACTCTGTCGAGAATTTTGTCTCGCCATGCCTCGACGCCACAACACAAATCCTGACCGATGAGAATGCCGATTTGGAGAACGTTGATATGGTTTATTCGCGTCGTCCTTCCACAGTTCTAGGTCTCAACTTAGCGCTTGGACGATCAAGAACCTCTCTTGCAGAGGACTCATCCCCTCCAAAATATGTGCCAAAGACATACTCTTTGGCCAACTTTCAAGATTTGCAACAACCGGAACGTCCACCAGCATTGAGTTTTTACTCATATGCTGATATGATCCAATCAGAGAATCCAAACCCGCGTCGCCCTTCCATTTCTCAATCCTTGAGCTCTTCATTCTTGAACTCCCGTTCAAATTCCATGTCGAACCCATCTAACCAATTCTCCACCATGGGCTCCTCAATCACCCCACAACGCACGCCAATGAACTTGCGCACACAGAGTTTCTCATCCCCTTTCACACTGAACAAACAAAGAGCAAGTTCCTCGACAAAGAAGTTTTCTCTTCACAGTGATAACTCCCCAGGCTCTTCAGACTCTGAGAGTGACTATACCCATCATACTCGTAAGAACTCTATGGCTTCAAGAACTTCCAAAATCTCTAATAGATTGAAGAAGACGCTATCTGGTGGCTCGAGTCTGCATAGAGCTGAGACTTCGGAGTCTAATCGTGATGATAATGCTTCTTTGATAAGTGATTCCGAATCCCTCGTTATCAGCTCTGTTGGTGAAACTTTGAGAAGAAACACCGGTGAGATCAAATCCGGTGTATTGGCTTGATACCCCGTATGCCATCTTTTAATTCTTGTCTTATTTGGTCTTCTTTCTTTGGTCCTATGCGTCTGTTGTGTGTTAGTCTTTTTGGGGGGTTAAATGGTGTTTTTCGTTCTTTTGAGAAGATGCTTGTTAAATGAGCTTCCCTCTCTTGATACGTGTGCGCTTGTCTTGTTTTCCTTTTATATCGTTTATCTGTTAATTTTTGTTCTAATTTCGTCTGGTTATGGTTGTGATTTCTGTTGCGTCTGCAAGATCGCTCAAATCTTGTCTGTCTATAGTGAACTATGGGTAGCATTTTGTGTACTTTGTTGTGTAGTCTACCAGCACGCCTATGGAAAAAATTCATTAAACTATTCAGCCAAATAATCCTTTCTGTTTGCAGTCCGCACAAATCTTCTCAATGCCCACTCAACATCTGCATCCTTGTTCTCCAAAGTTCCCAATCTCAACTCATACAATCTCATTTCAAATCTTGGACCAACTTCAGCGATCTCAACACCATCTCTAGTCTTGACATAGACATGCTGTCTAACACTAATAAAATCACCATCATTACTGAAAGTGATCACACGAGGACTGTCTTTCTTGACACCAGGAGGGAACATATGCTTCAATATCGTCTCAACTCTTTTACCCAATTTACTAGTGAAATTGTTAAAGATCAAGTGTGGATGGGCCTCACTTTGATTACCAGCACCAACAATATCATGTCTAAGGACAACATTATGCAATGTGAAGAAAGCTGTAGGACCATGAGGGAAGTGTGAAATGGTTAATGAAGTCGGAACACCTCTATGTTCATGAACAACAACTAAATCTGTGGTTCCTGAGGACTGGCATGCAGACACGAGGTTTGGCATGATGTAGTTACCTCTGTTGAGACGTACGGCTGTAGGGAATAGGAGTTTAATCTCCTTGGTGAATTGTGAAAGACGGGATGATGGATCTCTTGAGGTTGTAACGATAACACTTGGATCGGCTAATCCACTCAGCGCAGAATATTCATCATCAACACTCTCTTGGATGGATTCATCGAACACAAAGTCTTTCTGAAGCTTCTTGTCGTCTGAGACCTCCTTTGGAAGTGCTTTCCCTGAGGCAAGTGCAGCTTTTAATTGTTGACGCTTTTGATGCTGCGATGCCTCTTGTAACTCCACAGCTTTGCGATAAAGATATTCACGTCTCTCACGAGCTTGTCTTCTGATCTGCAATTTTGTTAGTAATTAGTCACTGTTGGTCATATCACAGGGGAAAACATACCATTTTATATTGTTACAACAGTTGTAAAACTTTTATGTCTCTTGTCCTTCTCGGGCTCAAGCCCTTCTCAGACTTCTGAATTTTTTCTGGTGCGATGAGCTGCAGAATTCCGAGGGGCATTTCACGTGATCATCTTCACCGCTTTAAGTTATTTCTAGTTTTCCATAGTTGACAATGTTACCCGACCTGAATTGTCAATTGTTCCGTTAGTATGGAGAAAGCGAAATTCTATAAACATCTATAAACATATGTGGTTAAAGTTTTAAACGTAGTCACAGCGATGATAGTCTTCACAAAATCAACAAATGGATCTTTGGCCGAGCGGTTTAAGGCGCTCGACTCAAGATCGAGTATCGTAAGATGCATGAGTTCGAATCTCATAGGATCCATTATTTTTTTCCAGTTGCTAGCAGCTGAATATATATAAATATGCGCGGGCAGCTTAATTTTTTGTGAGTACCAATTATAATAATAGTATTTATAATTCCTCCACCAGATATCACAGCTATTAGTAGTAGCAGCAGTATATTGACGGGTTTGTTATACTGAACGCTTTTGCTTTTCTGATTCCCAGGCAATTGTCCCTGTTCTGCTGGTAAACAACTGCAATGGCTGATGACATCGAGAGAACACTGGAGGGTATAAAATCTCAATTGAGCACAGTACGTCAATATCAACTTGGATGGAGCCATTCTTGATTACTGACAACCCTGCTAGGAGCAGCAAATCGATCGCATCCTTTCAACGTTGACCGTTGATCCCTATGCCATCCTGTCATTACCACATTCTGCAACACAGGATGAAATCAAGAAACAATATAGACTAGTATCGAAACAAATCCACCCGGATAAGACCAAGTTACCGAATGCTCCAAGGGCATTTGATATACTCAAGAAGGCTGAGAGTCTGCTGATGAACTCTGTAAGGAGAGCCAATATTGATGACGTATACAAAGAAGCACAATTACAGAGTCAGAAAGAAGGTGGTGATGTCGAAGAGATCTATAAAGAACTGCTGATCAAGGATGAGTTCCAGAAGCGCATGAATATGAAAAGAGAGATGGAGAGGCAAGGTGCAATGGATAAGGAGATGGAAGAAAAGCAGAAGGTGGCTGAACAAAGGAAAGTTGACGGTGATAAATGGGAAGGTGAAAGGGATCAAAGAGTACAGAACTGGAGGAATTATACAGGGAAAGTAGACAAGAAAAGGAAGAAAAAGAAGAAACCCAAGATGTTGGCATGAATACTCATGACTCCCCTTTTAAAAGGAATGCTCGCCTTTGTGCAATTTCGATCCAGAACTGAGAAATACATGAGGTATATATAGTTACGGTGACCTTACTTATACTAATCTCCATACATTTATAGAGTGTATCTCTGAATAATAGTTGTATTGATGTATATTTAACGAAATTTTTTGATATTATTCTTATTTTCGTGAGAAAGGCCATTTCCATTATTTTTAGACACATTCAATCATAAGGTCTGTCAGAAAAAGCTCTGAAATACACTAAAAATCCTGAAAAGCATAATGATTAACAGATAATATTCACTACACTTAAGATGCTATAAGAATGAACTTAGTAAAGCTACCAAACAATAGACGACACACAACACGAAAGACAGAGGTATAAGGAAACACACCCAAAATAAACAAGAGTCATGATGTTGGTTTCATCTTCTTCTTATAGTCCGCAAAACTCAACTTCTTCACGGGTTTTAGTGGTCCATTATCCTTCTGTTCAGTTTTGGCTTCTTCAGGCATCAATGTAATTGGGACAGGTAAATAATCACCATCTTTCAGATCCGCGAATGGTATAGATCTTGGTCTCTTCTTCAAATAATTGTAAAGATATGGTCTTATTGTGACTTGTGCTTCAGTGATAATAGCAGAAGAGTTGCTGATCAATGGTGCAGATTTGGCCTGTTCCACTGAATTTCTAATATCAGAGAGCTCTTTGTCCAGAAGACGTTCTTGGATAGATACATATTGTGCCTCACGTTGCATTAGTTTCATGCCAGATGTGGAATTTCCCTTCCGTGTGGAGCGATAGATGTGTGCGCTTGCCTTTTTCACTTTAGAAAGACAACAGTCAGAACCGGTAGTTGGACAGCCACAATCGACAAATGTCAGGATAGACTCCACAGACAGAACAAGACTTGGTTTGTCCGCATCAGCTGTTGAGTCAAATGTATTACCCTCCATAATGTTGAGGATTGGATGTAATGGATCCCAGTTCCATGGTAATGTCAATTCTGTACCAGATTTCACGTTCTTAGTAGCCACTATAACAAATTTGATCTCATCATCCGTTCTCAGGACACGTAATTCACAGTTTGGATGACAAGAGCGACGAATATAACGTGCCAGGTTACCAGATATTCTTGCATCGATGACCAAGGGTGTTCGGGGTATGAATGAAACATATGGTTTTTCAACTCCCCAGATCCTATAATGATTTCTAGAGTCCGCAATATATTTATCCCTGAAACCAATTTCTCCAAGATACTCACACATGAAGCGTCCTGGATCCACCGTGGTCTCCGTAAAAAGTCCCACCTTCGTTATACCGTTGAACTTTTTACTGTTTACATCAGTGTATGATTTCACTTTGACCTTAGGGAATTGATAAACTTCAAAATTTTCAGTTGTCAGCTCTTCGAAATGTGGGTCATCCCTTCCCTTTAGTGATTCCACGTATCTAAGCACTTGACCATCTTGATAATCATAGGTCTTTAGTGAATAATAGATAGCTTTCCAGGCATTCTTTGGTTCTGGAACGAGGATATCACTTTCTTCCAAGTTCTTATTATAAGCGGTCACAGGTTTCGGCTTTGGCTTCTGTCTCTCTTCTTTATTATCTGAACCAGCAGGTTTGTCATTAGTCGGATCAGAAGCAGAAGAACGGCTTCCTCTCTTACCCTTTTGTTCACCAGGTCTATCACCCCGTACAACTTTACTCTTCTTGGTATCCAGATTTCTAGGCCGACAAATATGACATTCAAATTTATCTGGTATATCATCGGCGTCATCAATACCCATACATACAGCGTGTTGCCATCTATTACAATGGTCACATTGGATGGTGAAACCATCATCTTCTGTACTCCCACAGATGCAAGTGATGATACCAGAATCAGGCCCCACGATATAGTCTTTTGGTATTTCCCTCTGTTGCGATGGCGATTGTTTCTTCTGTCTTTTTGGTCGTGGTACTGGTTGTTGATCCTTCTCAAGCTCAGGTTCGGTTTCGTTGAACTCCTTCTCATCCGCAGTGGTTGCATTCTCATCCACATCCATAGCATCTATTCTTGGTTCATCGTCCTGTGTATTATCCTCTACATCTGTCTCTTCATTCTTCTGTTGATTAGAATCCCTCCTTATATCTGGAGAGCTCTGTTGCTCATCACTCTGGCCGGAAGTTGGACTCTTAGGTCTCAAGGATTCTTCAACACTCAAATTACTTCTCGATGAGGGTATTGGGAAATCAGCAGCAGCAGCCAAAGCCGCTGCCGCGACCATGGCCTTCTGAGACTTGGAATTTGCATCATCTGAACCAGGTTCTGACAGAGCGGCAATCGCTGGACCGGGAGAAGTCAAGTGATTTATCCTTGGAGTTGGTAGGTGAGGTTTGTGTATCGTTGTTGGAGATGGAGAATTCTTGATCGGTGCATTGGGGAGGAGTTTCCCTGCCGGCTCGGCAGTCGCTGGCGCCAGATATTGTTGTTGATGCTGATGAGAAGTTATGTCTTCTTGGGCGGGAAGTTGCTGTGTGGCTTCTGTTGGTGACTTCTGGTTGTTCACAGCTGCGCTATGAAACATGAGAAGCGTAGAAGCATCCTCGAGTAGCGAGGCGCTGGTACTCACCTGGTTAGCACCTTGATCTTCTTCAGCCATTTGGGTAGAATACCTTCAAAGCGATGTGAACTTAGCAGTTAGCAGTCAGAACCTGGAAGACAAACAAACGCCCTCTTGTGTACTCAGCAGATAAAGATAACTCAAGAAACAAGGTACCTGTAGCAGCCCAGAGAACCACCTTCTTCTATAATAGAATGAGATCAGCTTCGTTTATTAATTGTTTATTCTGGTTGAAGTGCCTTAAACGAGGCCAAACGAGAGCGGCAAATACGAGGGCAATGTGGCCCCGGATATGACAACCTTCACTGGGTTACCCGGCTTCCATTTCGACTTCTCCGATTTTCAGCGCTTTTGTTCACACAGAAAGAGGCGTCTAGAGAGATCAAAGGCAATAAGCTTTGAAGCAACACAGAAAATGGTATGCTAGCGATACTGAGGCGTGACACACAACTACTAACGCCGCGATAGGCCCACAGACTCCTCGTTCAAGTGATCTTCACAGGTGCTAAAGTGTTTGGTACAGCCTTCAGTACAGCTTACCGTCAAGCTGCTACTCAGACTGCCAAACAATCTGTTTCCCAGACAAACAGAGCTCGTGACACAGGTATAACACTTGATGAGAGTGCTAAGATCCTCGATATTGACTTGAAAGAATGTACTTTGGACAAAGTTGACGAGAGATACAACAAGTTATTTGACATCAACTCTAAAGAGAAGGCTGATTCCTTCTATTTACAATCGAAGATCTATTGGGCTGCCGAGAGACTAAAGGCTGAGTTAAAGGCCAAGGAAGAGGAAAGAGAGGCGGCGAAGACTGAGAAGGAGACGCCAGGCTCAGAGGAAAAGCCGTGATCAGATGGGTTGGCTAATAGGTGAGAGGGAGAACCGTTTGAAAGATGACGTGGGAGATTTTAACGTACTTGCATAATGATTCGTGTACATATATATGGGTTAGACTATTTGTTCCATTGCAGTTGTAGATATTGTTGTATGACTCTAACTATATAGTACTAAGCTAAAAGGTATGTTGCATCATGGAAATGGGACAATTCACCACTGTTAGATACCTTAAGTACTAACGGAGATCATCAATCTCAAACCATCTCATAACGCTAATCAATCTAAGAAACCGAAACGAAATCTCCCCTGTGACAAACCTGTTAAGAAAGTCAGGATAAATTGGAGATTTAGCTGATGCGTACAAAAGAGCCGGCATATCCAATAACGAACACCTGACCCTGCACTAGGTTTCTAGGAGGATCCGAGAACCCTCCATAGTGTTAATATGTTATATATCTTATATTGAGATAGTATAACCACTACTGATGATAAAGAACTAAATAAGAAGTAAAAGTTTTCTGTGAGAAAACAAGTGGGCGATGACTCCTTTTATAGTGCGCTCCCGGTGGAAATTCGCGGTGAAAAAAAATTGTTTTGAAAGAGGGCTTACCCGGATTGTTAGGGTTTAGTGGTAGACGTTTATTACTATTGATGAAACTAAAAATGTATGAAATCAGCATCCACTTCTAAATCTTCATTCTGATCAATGTGACTATCATCATCACTATCATCTGAATCGCTTACCTCGTCTTGATTCTCCTCGATATCAAGAATGATCCGAGGATCACTGTTGATATCATCCATCTTTGTCAAATCAGGTAGTTGTAAGTACTTTGGATCCAAGGAGTTATACTCTAGTTTAGCCATAGTGCTGTCTTGGTACTTATGTTGAAGTCTGCAGTTCTTCCCTCTTGGACAGTTCTGAGTCAATTGAAAATCTGGACATTCATGAACATGTCTGAATTTGCACTTCGATCCTCTGAAACAGTATCCACCTATGGCAAATTGCCGACATATAAGTTCAAATTCCGGAGTAATATGTAGGAAGGGACAACGCTCATTCTTGCAATTGCCACGGATGAAGAAATGACATAGGGCTGTGTTAAATTCTGTAGGTTCATGAGACAAGGGACATGCTTCATTTGTGCAATTCCCCTTGATGAACTTGGGACAAAGCATTAGTTTTGTCTTGTTGTGTGCATATTTGCAACTGGTGCCACGGGAGCATTCGCCTGTCTTCTGGAAATAGCGACATTGTTCTTTCAAGAACACCTTTTGATCCATCAACCGAAGATTTCCAGTCTTGGTTCTTCTATAGTTCTTCTCATTCCATGGAACACTTATAGGTTTAGAACCTTCTGGAATATCCAAAAGCACCAACTTGGCACCGTATCTCGATATAGCAAAAGTATCGCCATCGATGACACACCAATCACAATAGTCCAGCTTCACCCTATTTTTCGATGATCTTATAGCTTGCTTCTTCCTCTGTATCGATACCTTCTTATCCTCCAAGGCCTTCTGCTTCTCCTCTTTTGTCAAATTCTTCTGCTTTAGTTCCTTTTCATAAAGCTCCTTATTAACCAATTTGTGACCATTCGATGTCATCACAGTGATATAATCAGAACTTGGATCCTCCTGGGGTCTAACCACAAGGGTACGATTCCTTATAGTGAACGAGCCACCACGTCCGCGACCCCTACCACGGATTCTGAGCCCTCCACGACCACGACCCCTACCACGACTGGCGTATGTAGCACTGTATGGTGCATTGTTGGTGATCTCCTTGTTAGCGCGGTAACTGGAGATCGACCCTGTTTATGGGCTATTAGTATAATTGTAGTTCAAAAGGAAGATAAGAACCTACCTCGTAACTTGGATATCTCGTCTAGGAGGCTGCCCATTCTCTGTCTGTCTGTCTGGCGTTGTTGTCATTATCTTTTTTTGTTTGCTCCTGTTTCGCTGAAGCATCAAAATTTAGCTCTCGACTGGGAACTTCAACAGACTTACAGAAGAATCATGGGGCAGCTTACACCGGGGATCAGGAAAGAAAATAGAGACTATACCATCAGTCAACTCTAAACCCCTACTACAAATTCCATATAGACAAAACGAAAATGAACAAATACACAATTATTATACATATACAGAAACCCAAAATAACCGTATTCCTTGCACCTAGATGCTGTATTCAATGCAAATATCTTCCTTTTTTTTAAGACACTAACTAACGCAGAAAGTAGTTGTGCTTACCCTTTTGCGCTCTGTAATCATCACCATCAGCCTTGAATTCCCAGTCAATCTCAATATCCAACTCACGCGGGTTGATCTTGTTTGGACGGTTGGCCAAAGTAAAGTCAATAGTCTCACCTCTCTTAATGTCCAAAACATCATCCAAGTAAAACACAGTCTGCTTCCAGTGAGTGTAGTTCGCATGTGGACCAGTAGAGAAGTAAACTTCATGTTTATCATCGGTGCCTGGGAACCAGATGTCAAACCATGCGACAAGCCCATGGATTCTATCATCTCTGATAGCCTTCAAGCTGAACTTGGAAAAGAAAGCTAAGTCTTCAAGTTTAACAGTGTTAATATCGATATCAACCAATTGACCAGAAGTGGTAGCGACAGAGCGATTCTCCACAGTGTCAACCAATGGTTCAGACATAGCAATCGGGATGAATGGAGAATAGTCAAACCCATAGACATTCTCCCAATAGTGGACCTTCTCCTCTTTGTAGTCACCGTCTTCGATACCAGCAATATGCATAGTGGCTCTATCTGGGAAGATCAGACCACCTTCCTTCAAGTAGTGGTCTCTAGCCCACAACACAGTGTCAAGCATACTCTCGTAGAGCAAGAAGTAGCCCATCCATTCACTGATGATGATGTCAACTTCCTTGTATGGCAGTTCAACATCCTCCAGCTTACCTCTAACCAGAGTGATCTTATCACTGAATCCGTTCAAATCGACAATCTTTTGAGCCATCTCGATGATATTGGACATGTCAACAGCAATGACATGCTTGGCACCAGCTTGAGCAGCAAACATAGACAGGATACCGGTACCACAACCAACATCCAACACAATTTTATCCTTGAATAGGTCTTTGTTCTTGATGATAGCAGAACGATAACTCAAAGTACGAACTTGGTCCTTAAGCATCTCCTCGTGGATGCCGAAGTGGTCATATGAGGAGAAGTAGTGTTGTTCACTGAATGGGAGTGATTTCTTGTCAGTGGCAGACTTTGTGTTATCAGACATGGCAGGGTTTGAAGTGGGCGATTAGGGTTCACTGTGTGAAGCTGAAGTTTTTGTTTATAAAAGGAACGAAATTTTTCGCTCTCCTTAAAGTGCGCTCTGTACCGATGAGCTCTTACGGAGAGTTGTGAACGGGGAGGCCTTGGTGGCGACAGAGACTAAGAAGGGGGTGCGCAGTGCTCTTGGAGTTGTATATTTCCTCTTCCATATGGTGCTATCTCTGAAAAAGCAACATTCAAGAGGTCTACTACGGACCTAGGGATTAGATCCAACGGTGAGGAGTGAGAGATACAATTTTATAACGACTA
Organism: Williopsis suaveolens; assembly: GCA_003708225.3. Classification (NCBI taxonomy): domain Eukaryota; kingdom Fungi; phylum Ascomycota; class Saccharomycetes; order Phaffomycetales; family Wickerhamomycetaceae; genus Williopsis; species Williopsis suaveolens. Next base: position 49,974 of record PPNS03000010.1, on the reverse strand, counting down.
CAACCGAACAATAAATAAATAAATGAATATGGATACAAGGTCATTTGACTTGAAGTATGGGCAAAAATTGTCCCACAATCAGCATTGGTATATCAAAGACATCACGCTTGACAGTCCACGTCGATGCACATCTTATAGGTTCACCGTTCGGACTCATCAAAGTACATTCCGTTATTATTACCCCGTTCAAGTCGCCAAACGCCACAGAACTGAACAACCTGAAGTAATCCAGGGCGCTTGAATCATCCATCAATTCGATGATGAATGTTCTCTTAGATAATAATTCAGTCTTTGTATGCGATGTCAACGATGAGAATTCTGTACTGACCGCAACAACTTCACCAGTGCGTCTCCACATGATTGTAGGACTGGAGCTCAACGATGACATTGATTCATACTCCAAGAGTGATCTCTGGAATGAACGTTCTGCAAATAGTAAGTCCATCTCAACCAGGGATCTTGTTGCAGCGATAAAACTGGGTCTGTAGGCAGCCATTGTCTCTGCAATCTGTATCAACTGACCTTTGTTAAACCTCTTTCGGAGATAGTCCAGGAGAGCATGGTATGCCTTTGGATAATTATAAGGCTGTAAATTTGAAGTGTAAACCTCTTCTGGCGATTTGATCAGATGCCTTAGAATCAAAGGTGATGTATAATCGGGACCACTTGGCGATGATAGCATCAAATTCGGAACCATATTGCCTGTGTTTGTAGAATTATCAGATAAGGAAATGTACGGTCTCGTGTTATTGTCTGATTGAAACGATGTTTGAAATTCTGTGTTGTAAATAACAGAACTCTGACTAGGAGATTTGGCAGAGTTATTGTCCAAGAGATCCGCCAATTGGGCATATTCTTGGTTGGCAAACAGCGATGAGAATACATCTGGAGAATCCACTGTACTTATACCCCTACTGATGTGTGGTGTCTGCTTCTGCTGTGGTTTCTGTTGTGCTTGATGGTGTTGAAGTTGAGGTTCATGATGGTGGTGCTGCTGATGCGGAAGATGATGATTATGATGATGATGATGATCATGATGCTGGTGTAGATGCTGTGGTTGCACGTTCTGTGCTTGTTGCTGTATTCCACTCAATGGGGCGTGCATCTGGTGATGCATCTGATGGTTCACCTGGTCATCCATCTGATGCTGTTGATCGAACGCGTTGGCCAGATCTGGGAATATGGAACCGGTGTTCCGAGGCATGGACATGGAAGATTCATGTATCATAGGAGTCTGTGAACCTATGGAGTCAGTTGGACTATGCTTGACCTCAGGAACAATGACATGACTAGTGCTAGAAGTAGTGGCAGCCTTGACAGCAGATTTGGCTTTCGCAGCGGCAGCTTTCTTCTCAGCTTGTTCCAACCTCTCAGCCTCGGACAGGTACTTGGCCCTTTTACGTTCCACATTCTGACATGAATCGGCAACCCCTCTCTTGATACAATTCTTACATGGTCTTCCCGGATCACATTGTAGATGTTTCTTGTGGCAGAAAGTGCATGCCCTGCCTATAGGCTTTCTCGTGATCTTCTCGTGCAGTGGTAGTTTCTTTGTCATAGCATGTAGTTATCTGCTGGATTGGGGTAGATGGTCGTCGGTTATCTTCCTTCTCTCGTCTCACCCAACCCTTAAATCCTCATTAAGTTCTTATTGTTTGTTTTTTTTTGCCCCATGGGAAAAAGACACCAGAAGTTGGAACCCCACCTTTTCTTTTCTCTCCCTCGAGCTCGTGTCGCGAAAACCAGCAGAAAAAAAATATGGGGTGCAGAGGGTTTCCAGTAACCATGGCAACTATGACAACCCGGTGGAGCTCGGGCATCACAGTTACACCAGCAATGACTATGCGAGCGATATGTATTGATAATTGTATATATCATTGCGTCTTGGGGAGGTCAACCTATATAGCTGAACCACTGAGGCTCCACTAAGTACACACATGTGGTAACAACAACAGCAATTATCTGGAACACGCTAGGAGGCAAGAAGGTAATTGCACCCAATATCCACACAAACATCGCAGGAAGCTGGAAACACTTTCTCAAGACCAGGAAAGCTGGTAACTTCCATAGCATCATCAAGTTTTCCCACGAGTATCTTTGATATCTCCACTTGAACAGTTTTAGCATAGTCTTCTCAAACTCCTGTGTCATCACCGTTCTGGTAAACTTAGATTCCACTTGCTTAATACCATTCTTTGAAATCTTAGCCTTATTCAATTTCAATGCCTCTCCCAATTTCTTGCTCCATTTACTCGAATCATTCGGTTCCAGCCAGCCAGTACCATTCTCAGGGTCTTCATCTAAAGAGATAACAGTCTCAATTGGACCACCGTTGTTAATGGCAAGCACTGGTGTACCGAATTTCATGGCTTCGAGTGGGACAATACCGAAATGTTCAAATGATGGTGTATACAACAACAACTCAGCCTTAGAGAGTAAGAGGTTTTTGAATGTAGATGGGACGGATGGGAGGAATAAGACATCATAGTTAATAACACTGTGATCTTCAGTGAAAGTTGGGTAATTCTTCTGGAATAGTGAATAGAATTTCAAACCTGAATCTTCAACTAGGCTCTCCAATCTTTGAAGATAGGCTTTGTTCTCATCCAATAAGTGGTCATACCCACCTGCAACAACAAGCTTGACGTCCTTAGTGCTGGAAGTCTTCAGGAACTCAACATAGGATCCAACAGCTAACTCGATGTTCTTCTTAATCTCAAATCTGTTGATACTCAAGAAGAATCTGTTAGCACCTATCAAGTTCTCATAAATCAACTGATTCTCAGCATCAACGTCCTGTTTGGAATCATCAACGCATGGATAGATGATAGCAGGGATCTTGATGTCCTTGATATAATTGAAAGTATCATCATACACAGTCTTGGTGAACTCAGAGTTGACAACGATATGATCAGCAGCACTCATAGAGAACTGTTCGAACAAATCAAATGGCAATCTATACAATTTTCTCAAAAGGGAATCATGTCTTGCCAATTTTTGATCTGGGAAATGACAATAAAAGAGGATTCTTGCCCTTGATTCATGGAATATATGCAACAATGGGATGCAGAAACTCAACTGATCCACGATGAAGAAATCATATTCACTGATCTCACCGAAGATGATCATGGCGATCAATAGCATCAGCTGTCTCAAGCATGCAAATACTATCTTGAACCTGCCCAAGAAAGCAGTTGGTAGAAAGTCACCATACACTTTCACTTTCAAAGTACCATCGGCAACTTCCTCAAAGCAGTGGGTCTTATCACAATGAGAGGTAAAAATTTTCACTTGATGACCCTCTCCTTGTAATCCAAGTGCCGTATCGACTATAAGTCGTTCAGCACCACCTGTTATTATTGTGTCAGTAGTGGCCTTTAGGCAAAAAGGCACGGAAGTAACTCACCAATACCCAGATCAGGATGCAAGATAGCAATTTTCATTTCCTGTGGTATTGATTAAGAAAACGGACGTTGAGCTAAAAGACGTTCTCTTTTCTTCGTATCGATAGCTCAGCAGGTCAATGTGGAAAGGTCCCACGTTTCTCTTCTTGGCAGTTCTGTCCAGTATATTCTATTCACCTTTTCGCGTGTGTCCTGTGACACTTTCATGAAAATGACAAAAGACAGACGAAAATCACAAAACGACGAAATTGATCTTAATGACAAAAGACAAATTATTTAATGACGAGACAAGGCTCTTAATGACAAACTGATCAGGAGAAATTGCATTAAAGGGATATAAAGAAAACACAAGTATGGATAGAAAGACATTAGTGAAGGAATTGGGACGACTGTTACCTTTGGATGATGAATCGTTGACTCAGATGGTCGAGAATGCGCTAAGGCTTCCAACTCATGGCGCTATAACGGAATATTGGTTAGGCTTATTAGGTGAATCACCAGATGCTTTAGACTTCATGACGAAGTTCACCTCTAAGGCGCCAGAGAAGGCTAAACCAAAACCCCAAGCGATGCTTGCAACTGTTTGGAATCAAAAGAGTGTTCCTAAACCCGTTATAAAGACGCATCCGAGATTAGCCAAGAATGTGAATACTACGACTTCACACTTATTGGATAAATCCGCCCCAAAGTTATCGAAGCAGTGTGCCAAGAGGGAAAAACAGAAGAAGATTGATAACTTGAAAGATCTCGATATCATTTTGAGTCAACTGGAGTCCCAGTCGACTGATACTGCGACCCATTGTAATTGTATGGCTACAAGACATCCCTTGTTTGAAGCTGCACCAAACTGTTTGAACTGCGGGAAGATAATATGCGTTAAGGAAGGTCTTAAGCCATGTGGGTTCTGTGGCAAAGAGTTGATCAGTCCAGAGGAAAAGGCCAACATTATAGGGTATTTGGAATCAGAGAAGGAGCAATTGGAATACACCGCGGAGAGGAAGCCACTGGCAGATCAAAAGAAGAAAAGGACAAAAGTCACTATAGCATCGGGTGCTGGTGTAAATCTTTGGAAACAACAAGAAGCGATGTTCAAGAGGATTGAGGCAGAGAAATCGCAGAAGGCACAGCAGGAGAAAAAACAGATCGAAGAGGCCAAGAAAGTCAAGGAGCAGAGCCAAGAGTTGCAATTCTATGCCAACCAAAAGTCATTAGACCCCGATCTTCTGAAGGCTAAAGCCAATTTGGAGAATCTCATGAACTTCCAAGCTAACTCGGCAGAACGTACAAAGATCATTGATCAAGCTTCGGATTTTGAGCTACCCACAGGTTCTAACTTGAACATATGGTCAAATGGTGTTGAGAAGGCGTTGCAACTGAAGAAACAACAACATCAATTGAGGAAACAGGAAAAACGTGAAAATGAACTAAAGGGAAGAGGTAAGAGGGTGTTGGATATCACCATCGGTAAAGACGGTAAGGCTGTGATGAGGGAGCTTAAATCTGCGGAACTGGAGGATAGTGAGGACGATGACGATGAGATTGAACAGTTAGAGAAGGAAATTTCTGATACAAAGGCAAAGAAGGCTGAACAGGATTTCAAGACGGTATGGGATTATGAGAAAGAACAGAAGAAGTGGGAAAAGCCAACGTATGTCGGGCCTGCAAAAGAAGAGGATGGGATGGACGTACCGGAATTCAACTGGGGAAGAGTGCAACAGTTACAGAACACCGAAGGAGAGCTTGAAGAGTTGGTGGCCGCTTTATAGTTGGAATTCACATAGTTAACACAGATTAGGAAAGTATCGCGGAACATTTCTGGTTCCCACACACCTCATCGTGCGTTTTTTTTCTTTTTTTCTTTTTTTTTCTTTCGCGAATGGGCGTTTTGGAATTTGTCACCAAAAGACGAGTCTATAAAGTGAGAGAAGAAGAGTTCTTTCCATTCTCTTTGAAAGGTGCGGCCAGTAATGATACCCACACACGCGGTGATAGTGCCGGCTTTGATATTGTACTACTTCTCCGGTGGAAGAATCTCTATTGTTATTGCCGCTGGTGTTGTGTACTTCCTCTATGTTAGAGAGTCAATGAAGAAGACCGCTGAAGAATCGGTGCACGAGACCGCACAAGAGAACGACCATAAGCATAATCACAAGAAGGAAGGTGGATGTGGTAAACTGTGCACATGTAAGAACAAGGGTAAGGAGAACAGGAAGACCTTATCTGGACTGAAGGCCAAGAAAGGGTTTGGTGAGAAGAAAGAGAAAGATCTTGCCATTGACTTTACTACGAGCTTTGCGAGGCCAACAACAGTGAATCAACCCACTAAAACCAAGAAGAAGAGAGTGCCCAAATTGATTAAGTCCCAAGGCTCAAAGAAAAAGGCCCAGATCCCAGAGACTTCTATGACGAAGGCTTCGAGTTCATTGCTGGATTCTAACATCATAATTTTCTACTCGTCATTAACGGGTTCTTCTGAGAGGTCAGCGAAGAAGCTTCTCCACGAGTTGAGCTCATTGGAACAACTCGTGAACAAGCCGCAGCTATTGAATCTTGATGAGATTGCCGATCTTGACGACTACTTCATCAAGACCCCAGATCTGAAGAATTTGATCTATTGTCTCGTGCTACCCTCTTATGACGTTGACTCACCGATCGACTACTTCCTGGAGACTTTAGAAGACACTTACCAGGATTTCAGAGTGGATAAGTACCCATTGAGGAAACTACTAGGTTTCACTGTACTAGGACTGGGTGATTCTGAATCGTGGCCAGAGAGATTTTGTTATCAGGCAAAAAAGTCCGACTATTGGTTGGGTAAACTTGGAGCTAGAAGAATATTCCCAGTGGGTGAAGTCTGTATGAAGCATGGTGGTGATTCAAAAGTTCAGGAATGGATCGACTTATTCGTGATGGCTATGAAAGATGATGAACCGATTTTGTATGAATATATTGACTCAGATAATGAGGAAGATTCGGATGAGAGTAAAAAGAGCGAGGACACATTAGTGGATGTTGAAGATATGGGTAAAATGATGAAGCCGAAGACAAAAGCACAGGATACCGAGATCAAAGAAATGGTTGCCAAGAATTCCCCAACATATAACACCTTGACCAAACAGGGCTATACCGTTGTCGGTTCCCATTCTGGTGTCAAGATCTGTAGGTGGACAAAATCAGCCCTTCGTGGTCGTGGTTCATGTTATAAGTTCGCTTTCTACGGTATCAGGTCACATCTCTGTATGGAGACTACTCCGTCTTTATCATGTTCCAACAAATGTGTCTTCTGCTGGAGACATGGTACAAACCCGGTCGGTACAAACTGGAGATGGCAGGTTGATCAACCAGATACCATCCTTGAAGGTGCGCTTGCAGGTCATTACGCGAAGATTAAACAGATGAGAGGTGTCCCAGGAGTTGTTGCCGAAAGATTCGCTGAAGCTTTTAGAGTCCGTCACTGTGCGCTTTCATTGGTTGGTGAACCAATCTTCTACCCATACATCAACGAATTCCTGGGTATGTTGCATGAAAAGGAAATTTCAAGTTTCTTGGTATGTAACGCTCAACATCCGGATCAGTTGGAGGATTTAACTCAAGTCACTCAACTGTATGTCTCTATTGATGCCCCAACAAAGGCTGAGTTGAAGCAAGTTGATAGACCTTTGTTCAGAGATTACTGGGAGAGATTGCTGAGATGTTTGGATATCCTTCGTACTGCCCAGTCTCATCAGAGAACCGTTTTCAGATTGACATTAGTCAAGGGTTTCAATATGGATGATGTAAATGGTTACGCTGATTTTGTCGAAAGGGCAAGACCTGCCTTGATTGAAGTTAAAGGTGCTACTTTCTGTGGTTCTTCTGCAGGTAATGGTAACCCATTGACAATGCAAAATATTCCATTTTACACAGAGTGTCAAAAGTTCGTTGTAAACTTGAACGAGGAATTGAACAGAAGAGGTCTGGGATATGGTATCGCTGCTGAACATGCGCACTCATGCTGTATCCTCATTGGTTCAAACAAGTTCAAGATTGATGGGGAATGGCATACTCATATTGATTATCCAAAGTTCTTTGAGCTGTTGAAAAGTGGTAAGAAGTTTGATAAGATGGATTACATTTCAAAGACCCCTGATTGGGCTCTATGGGGAAGTGAAAGTGCTGGTTTCAACCCCGAGGATGTGAGAGTTAGAAAGAAGGGCAAATACAAAAAGGTTCAGGAGGTGTCTGCATGATTTGCATTTGGTTCAATATTTGATAATTGGGTTAGAAACACGAACATGTAGAAATCGAAATCTATTAAATATTTATACCTTTTAGTCCAAATATCTGTCCAAAGGCTCACCAAGGACATCCTCAATAACCTTAACCAAACCGGAACGGGTCTCCAGTTCAACTTCTTCATCATCATCCTCCAGTAACTCAGCAATGATTGGAACCAACTGTGGAAGCAATGGAAGCCACTGGTCACCAACCTTTTGGTAAACACTCTTGAGAGACTTAGTAGCCCAGTATCTCTCCCTTGGCTTACATTCAGCCTTCATGTGAGACAAGAACAAGGAATTCAAGGCCTTGTTGTGTTCATCTGAGGATGCGTTCTGCGCCAAGGCGGCAATGGCCTTGACCAAGTACTTACCAATGCCATCCTCAATGGAGACCAATTGATCCATCAAGGAAACTGAGATCAGATCAAATCTAGCTTGTGCTTGCCAGTACTCATCTTGGTCGTACTTAAAGGAAGATGTCAAAGAGTGCAAGACGATACGACGCAAGTTGATCTCGACGAGCTCCTTTTGCGTAAATCTCTTGAGAACTTCACCGGTTTGCTCCAAGAAGTAAGTATAATATGTTGTGACAATAGATCTCAGGTTCTCTTGCAATTTGTTGAAGAACTTATAGAAAGAAGTCAGTCTTTCCTCCTCAGAAATATTGTTGTAACCAACACCTTCACCATTGAAAGCCCAACGGACCAACAGAGCGAACAATGGTCTAAATGTCTTATCGTTGAGTTTCATGACATACTTGTTAGCGATGGTGTGGAAGAAAGCTTCGATTCTGTGAATGGCGTTGTTGTCAAAGTCACTTTGAGCTCTGAATTCAAACAGTTGAATAAGGAGCTTAAAGAACTTGGCAGCTTGGGATGTAGCCGTCTTCTTATCCATAGCATCTACTATAGAGTCAAGTGCGTTCAAATAAAGACCAATAGAGGATGCGTCCAGTCTAGAGACTTTGTCCCAAAGGTTAGATAAAGATTTTAAGATGGCAATGTGATCCATGTTCTGGACAACTAATTGAATAACCGAAGATCTAATGTTCTCTCTGACACCAGATGCAGTGAAGATAACTCTGAAGATATCTTGCAAGTTGGTAGTGACAAATGCCGGGATACGCTTAATGAAACTGGAGAGCAATAACAAGACGGAGAGCTCCAAAGTACCCCTGGCTTCATCATCTTCCAAAGACTTTGCGTTGTCATAGATCTTCAAAGAAGGTGGAACAATCTTAGGAAAATAGGAAATAGTCTTGATACCCAGTACAGAGATGATATTGGTTATCAAACTCAAAGAGGAGACCACAATTTCGCCATTGTTATTCAACAAACCAGACTGACCAGTGGCCAAATCCAAGATTTTCAACAAGATTGCACTATCAACCTTGGCACCAAATTTGCTGACCAAAGATGCCAAAGTATCCAACGAGGCTTGAGAAAGGACGACAGAAGAACCTTCGACATTCTTAAGGAGAATGGCCAGCATCTTCTCAGAGCCTTCTTGAGCTTCTTCACTTTCGACTGACTCCAAATTGAATTTATCAGATGACAAAGAGGTCAATTGCTGGCGAACAGTCAAATCGATAGAGTCCTTGCCCAGAAGTTCAGAGATTGAGGATACGAACTCTCTGATAGGAAGCAAAGAGAGAACATCGCTCAACAAAGAATAAAAAGAGCTTTGCAGTGTGGATTCATCGTTATCTTCATCAATCAACCCTAATAATGATTGAATCAAAATACCGAAAGACTCCAAGATGGTAGACTTATCACTCTCCCCAGAATTGGAATCCAAAAGAACATTTGCAACCTTTAATTGCAAGGGAGATATAGATGAAGTCTCGCCACCAACCAAAGCAAGATCAATGAAGTCAATCAAGTTGGTCTTCAAAGCCTTCAACTCAGATGTAGTCAAAGAGAGAATAGTCGAGTTGAAGATTGGACTTGACATCAAAGTCTCAGCGTTTGGAGTTTCTCTGGCAGTGAAATCAGTTGGGATGAGTTTCCAAGTCTCGATAAAGGACTTCAAAGCCATGAGTTGCTCAACAGGAGTGAAGTACTTCATAAAGGAACCAGCAAACTCAGCCAAGGATCTAGACTCAGACGTACGGCTTTTGGATACAGCATTAGAGTACTGAACACCAATCAAGTACAGAATGATATGAATGGCAAAATTGGCACCCAAAGTGGAAGCCAAAGTAGTGAAAAGTCTCACTCTTCTATGTCTCGGAATGTGAGAGAAGGCAGATGCGAAACTAGTCAACAAAAACTCCACTTCATCAGCTTTGTTGTCCTTGTTGGAATTGATCAATGCTGGAATAACGTGAACAACAGTTTGCTCAACAATATGAACGGAGAACTCATCGTCTTGTCTAATTGTGTGTGCTCCCATAAACGTGAAGATAGGCATGACAGAGTGAAGAACCGTTTCTGGGGCCAATGACGCCAATTCGGAGACAACAAGCAACAATCTGTTTTGCACTTGTGGAGATGCAGATGCCCTGATGGTAGCGACAACAATATCAGTTCTAACAGAATTAGATTCCATTTTAGCATTTTGCTCTTTCAAAGATCTAATAATCTTGACCATAGTTGTGGCCAACGTTTCTTGAGTATACAGGACTGGGAGACCAGCATCACCGCCAAGTGTTTCTAAATCAGCTAGTAAGTTGAACAGTGCCCCCAGCAAAGTGGAAGTTGGAACAAGTGTGTTCAAGCTTTTATCAAGAGTTTCCAGTATGACAGTGATCTTTTGAAGATGGTTTTCAGCAACCTTAGCGAGGTCACCAGTGGATAAAGCAGCTCTAGCAGTTGCAGAAGATCTTCTTCTTCTCTTAGCGACACCAGGCTCATCGTTTTGTTCGTTGATTTGAGAATCCTTTAGCAAATCGACGATGAGCTCAGATGTCAATGGAATGGACTGTAAAGTCAAAGCAGCATCGTAGGAAATATCGCCATCCTTAGAGAAGGCATCGACAATGGCTTTAGCAATCTTGATTTGAAACTCATACTTGAGGGAACCGAAGATGGAAACGACCTTAGCAGCAGCAAGTTCAGCCAAATGTTCATAAGGAGAGTCCAAACAGTTCAGGAGGAATTGAATAGCGAATGCATTCTTTTCTTTTGAAGAGACCAGATTGACGATTTCAGCTTCGAATTCGGAAACATTGACCTTGTTATCTTCAGCAGAGGCCCTCCAGTATTCTCTCTCAGGAACATAAGTCTCAAGTAATTTCTGGAAGATTCTGGATAGGATAGCCCCCTTCACGGTAGCAACAGTCCCTCTGATGATCTTGAAAAGAACAATCTTGGTAGCCGCTAAGGATATGAGGTTAGATTGGTTAGCAAGGAAGGCCAGATAGAGCTGACCATTCTTCTTCGAGTTAATTAATATGTTGGCAACTTCATAGTTTTCCACAAAGTACTCATCCAAGACTAATTTGAGGAAAGAAGCACCATCCCTTGGTGAGATAAGTTGAATATCTTTGGATTCAGAACCATATATGCTTTGTTCCAAGTAAAAGTTCGCCGTTGGCTTTCTCTCAGAGATATATTTGAGAACTTGAACGGTCAAAACTCTTATTGTACGACGAGAGTCAGATAATCCAGTCAGCAAAACTGGGACCAAAGTTAACAGATTCAAAGAAGCATCAATCTTGTTCAGTCCATCGATCAACTTGGTGAAAGCTTGAACACGGGCAAAAGCTGGTACTGATGGAGAGACAGTTGCACGAGTTAAGAAAGTGACTGCAGAGTCAAGGGAGCTGAATGTGATGCTGATAAAATCGTCAACAAGCTTAGCTTGAACAGCTTTGATGAACGCGGAACTGATCTTGTTGAACTCAAGGTTTAAACCAGAAGCAAGAAATGAAGGAACAGATGTCTTTACAGAGGTGAAGAACTTGATTAAATCTTCATTGGATTCAACTTCATCACCCTTTACTGCATCAATATCAATGATTTCATCTGATTGGATTGAGGAATTCAATTGAAGAGAAGCTTGAAGCTTTATTTCCAAGATGTCAACTGAGATCTTCAATTCATCCAAAACTTGCAGCAAGAGATCTTTGTGGTTCTCGATGTAGAATTCAAACAAGCTCGTAATGTCAGACTTGTTCTTCTCAATGGAGTCAATGACAACAACAGAATCTCTAATGATGTAACTCATTTCATAGGATGGCAATGAGATCTGTTTCAAAATGTCCAACGCCAATGCAGAACGGTCCTCAAAGTCATAAGCAAGGATGGTCTTGACTAAGACAGTTGAGAGTTTATGACACTTTGCAGTCTTGGATTGAAGCATGTCCTCGAAACGAGCAACATCAGAAGTGATCAACTTGATCAACATTCTGTAGATTCTCACTGGGAGATTCTCAAACTTTGAACCGTTCAAAGATTGGAACAGTTTAGCAATAGCAACCAAACCAGAGCCTTCCGACTTCTTTTGGATCTTGGATAAGATAGTTTCCGTAGCTGCGTAGATGATCTCTTGAGACAGCGGAACAGCAGTTGCAAGGACAACAAGGATAGTATGAGCCGCAACATGAGTATCAGAGTTTGCACTAGTCAAGAATTTGGCACTCACTTCCAAGACAAGAGGAGTGAGAGAATTTATTTTCTTCTCATCCTTAGAAAGACCAGCAATGACGTTCACAGCAGTACAAGTAAAGAAAAGCAATTGGTTGGAGTAGATGATACTCTTAGACGTCGAATCCTCCAAGTACTTGACATACAAGTTGAAGAAGTCAAGATCACTGAAGAGCTTCACCATAGAGGCACTAGATGGGGACCTCTCACTGTTCTTGAAGCCAGCCAGACCTGCAAATAATGGCGGGAGCTTGGTAATGTCCAAGATTCTCTTGAAGACGGGAGTTTGATAATAGTTAATGGTGCTCAACAATAAGTTCTCAGCATTGTGGACGTGGATTTGAAAACGACGAACAAGCCATTCAGTTGCTTGGAGTGCTGGTGCCAAGTGCCATCTTGGAGAAATGAGAGACAAGTAAGCGTTGACAGCGTTATCCAAATCTTTGTTCTGATCAGATGATTGAACATCTCTATCAACAGAGACAGAAGTTTCACTGAAAAGTGAATTCTTGAAGAAAGAGAATCTCTTATCAACAGTGATCAGCTCTTCGAGAGCCTCGTATGCATTTGAGTAAATAATCTCATAGTCCTGAGTGACAGCAACTTTTGAAGTGTAGATCAAAGAAACAGCATGAAGTTTCTGTCTCTTCTTACGGTCAAAAGCCACAGTGCTGCTACCAGCAGCAATGTTACTTAATTGAGAAGCTAAGGAGGACATTCTGCGATGAAATATGAGCCTCAATAGATAGATAGAGAGAGCCTTAATGTGCTGGTACAGTAGTATATAAATCTTGTTCTAAAATTTTTTGGTGAAAATTTGAGATGACTTTCGCCAACAATCCTGATTAGGAAAGCCCTTTCGCAAAAAGATCTAACAAATGGTCAAATGCGCGAAAATTTATGTTGCAAAACATTACGTCGTCTTCTTGAAATAATTTGCGTCAAGAGATCTTTGTAAAGAATCGGCTTCGTCTAACTCCTTGCTTGATGGCTTATCCTTGGATTGCTCTTACGAGATGATTAGACTGATAGGCTAAGATCTAATCCACTGAGCTCTCCCGTTATCCTACCCAATAAGCGCTTCTTCCAAAACTTGTCTCTATTAACTAACTGAAACTTCTTGCACTTTTCTCTTAAAGTGCTCGAATGTTTCATTCCTGAGCGAATGCCCCTAAACCAAACGACTGAACGAATAGCCATCCTTTCATCTCATCTCGTGATGTTCCTTCTTCTCAGCCTATTGACGGATGTAAGCATTCGTCGCTTCATTTTCACATTCTGACTAAGCTCATCTCGTATCCTCACAATATTCATCAAATGGATCTTTGGCCGAGCGGTTTAAGGCGCTCGACTCAAGATCGAGTATCGTAAGATGCATGAGTTCGAATCTCATAGGATCCATTATTTTTTATTATTGAGATTTCCAGTTGGCCTGCACGTCAATTATAGTATTCTTCACCAACTAGTCGACCAACTAACTGGTTACAATCGCAAGATGACTGTTGCTCATAGCAGCTATTATAAGTAACTCTATAGAATACGTCCAAGATCGAAGTTAATTGGCTTCTTTCGTTAACGTTCTGTGTTCGTGACTGATTCGAGTTTTCTTCCTATCGAGATGCGGCTCTGACCAGAGAGTGATGCATATGTCCACTGATATCTTGACACCATTGACCAAAGCTTCCCCAGTTATGTTTATAGAAGATTCCATGGGTTACGGACTACTGCCTGCTGCCTCACTGGCCTATTGGTAACTGGGAGCCTGAGATTCGAGCACGGAACTCGGTAGAAATTTTCAATAATAATGATGGATAACGATGATAATTTGGATAGTGATGTTGGAAGTGTCGATGAAGCGCCTAGTTTCTGAATCTATTGTTAAGACTAATGGAACCAGGGCAGTGGGCTCAAAAATCCAAAATTGTTTTCAGGAACTATTTAGTGACCTTTATGTCTAAGAACATGATGGAAAATACCAGTATTATAGATAAGCTCATCAAAACGCAAAACGAAATGCTTTGCTTTTTTGACTCGAAAAAGTGAACTTTGGGGGGGGGCCTTTCAGAAGAACAGACAGTTTTTTAGCTAATGTAGAGCCCAAAGGGACCATTTAACGACAGGCTTTAATGCTTCAAGTCTTGAGCTCTTTGAAGTATGATATCTACTTCACGGGAGAAGCCCCTTGTATCTCTAAATTCTTTGCACATAAGCTCAAACTTGTCATAGGCGATGGAAAAACTATAGCCATATTGACCACTCATTCCTTCAGCCCTTTGAAGCACTTTGTTCACCCAGTGAATTAGTGAACTGACGGAAAATACCATTTCAAACCCGAATCTCCAAAAATCTAGGATTGTGGTCAGTGGTATCTCAGTAACTGTTCTTCAGCTTAAATCGAGAAGCGTTACAAGCTTTGAGAATAGTATGTCTTTACTTTATGGTTCCTCAACAAAGAAGAGGTTAAAGTTTATGGATCATTTAATAATTTGGAAGAATACTAAAACGAGCACAACACAAACTCAGACTCTTAGAGGATGATTGCTCTCATCCATTGCTCTCCAACTCGGAATGCACTCAATAAAAAAATAGGGATTGTGACCTTTTTGTAAAGATATTCTGAGTAATTCCTCAAAACTCGCCCTTCTTCGGGATCTTCAGATTAAAAGCGCCGTTCTTTATGAGCAGATCCATCTCAACACTGCATTCAAAGCACCCAACATTTATGCATACAACCAGTTCTTAGAGCTTTATGGCCTTTCAGATCCACGGAAGTCAGAACTTCATGTCTACGCCATAACTGCTTACATTTGACTTGATCAGAAGAAATGGGGAAGCAAAAAGAGGAAAGTCAAGGATATACACACTGTTACTTAGATCCTTGTTCGAGAAATTAGTTTGAGGACCGTGAAATTGTGTTTCTGATTGGTCAACGTGGTTTTTCTGAACTTGGAGGGAAATCAAGAAGTACCAAATGATAAGTAAGCTTCTGACTGCCAGACAAAGACAAAAAGTTACAGATGTTCATAAATCATAAAATCGTTCAACTATTACTTTTTTGAAATTTCTCTATTCTGATTTGTATGTCCAATTGGGGAATTGTAATGCTCTATTGAACGTAATTGACACTCAAGCAACCAAGCCTTTTGATCTAATTTGTTTCTAATTCAGTCATATATGTCGATAGGCGGTAATCTATCCATATTGTAGAACCAGTTACCTCCTTCAATCTCTTTCCAGAGCCAATCCGTAGGGAAGAGAACCAAATGACCTTGAACTTCACTCAAAATGCGGTCTGCAGTTTGTCTATCAAACACACGTTCAAGCCCAAGTGGTGATCTTTTACGGAAGCCATATTCACCACTTCTACCTCTCTTCGGACCTTCTGGAGTTTTCGTAGACTGATCCGTAGGTGATTCAAAATGTGGTGGAGCATTACCCAAAATGCCTTCAACCGACGTCAGGCCATTGATATCTTCAATACGAACGGAGTCATGTTTATGGCTACCAACATCTTCCTCATCAACAGTGATATCAGATTGATTGGATGAGAAATTAAATCGTTTCATGGATTCCCTTTGTTGCACTTCCTGCTGTTGAGCCAAACTAAATGCGGTATTCAACTTGGTGAATTCTTTATATTCCTTCCACGTAGAGACCGTATCATCTGGTTGACAGTGGAAGACTTCTCTGAATATGACGGTGTTTCTATGAGCGTTATCAAACCAGATATCCTCATAAAATGCATCATCCAAAGGATCACCGAAACTATATGGATCAATGAACTTGTGGAACTTATTTTGACCGCCAACCTCGTTGAGCGAGTCAACAATGCGACGAATTCCAGCAGTATCCAGGTACACCACAGGAATATTATGCCCTGGAAGATTCTCGATTTCATTGAAGTCAGGTTCACCAGAGGCCGAAGGATTCGGAACATTGAGGAAGTCTGAAACTGGATTAGACACCTCCGCACCTGAAGTTTGACATTCTGGGGCCTGAACACCTGATGTCTGGACACCTAATGAATGGACACCTGAAGGTTGGCCTCCTGAAATACGACCACTAAATTCGGATTCGTTCTTAATCTCTGTGGGTGATTCCAATGGAGAAATACCAACTTTTGCACGCTTAGAATTCTCATCATCATTCTGTATCTTTTGCTTTGCTGCAACTCTTTGCAAATATGCAATTCTCTTCAACATATCCCATCTCTCCTGGTTTCTTTCAGCCAAGACCAGTTCCTCCTCATTAGTCAACAGAGATGGGTCTTCGACAAACTCATCATCATTCAAAAATTGCAGCACTTGTTCCACGTTCGGAAGGAAAACATCAGTTGTATCATTAACCAACGATTCTGAGGCCCATCTTTTCAAGGTTCGAGCTGCATTATTCTTAAAGCCTCTGTACTCCCGCGCACCCATCTTATCTTGACCATTTCCCTCAACATCGTTCTTGTGATGCTGATTGTTTGTGATTCTAGAGTCAGAGGAGAAATTCTTATTATCACGAATACCCATATTCTCTTCTCTTGCACGGTTATTGAAAGAGTGAAATCTCAAGGAAAGTGGTATGTGGGCCTTATCCTGTAGTATTGTTGGCAAGTCCTTTTTTTCATCCTGTTTGTTGATCTCATCAGACTTTGGGTCGACTCCATCATGAGAAGATGTTGGCGATATGTCATTTTTCTCCCAGAACTTCTTCCATTTCTCTGTACCAGATGGCATGTTCAACACATCCCTTGATGCCAACTCAACCATTGAAGAGCCAACCTCATGATCTTTGTTGGTGAAATTGTGAGTCTTAGATCGATGACCTATTTTTGTTTCCCTTGATAATTCTTCAATCTTGTTGAATCTCTTCTCAACAATCTCTAATATGTCGACATCAATACCCAAATGCTCTCTCATTAACCTCATTCTCAAAGTATGAGCGAATTTGGACGCTTTGAATGGTTTCCCATCCATTGTAGTGTTCACAAGTTCCGTATCTCTAACAACGGCAGCAACTTCGGAGTCTCTCGTTCCTCTTTGAGATCTCTCGTTGATATTTGCAGAGCCAATGAGAGCAGTATGATCATCGACAAGCATCATCTTAGCATGAATGTATAACTGCTCAGATACTAAAGTTCTGCTTGGACCAATTCTTCCCCATTTTCTCAAAGAATAGAACTGAATGTAGTCGTATGGATTGATCTTCATCTTTTTCAATTTAGCAAATATAGAAGTGGCACCTCTTGAAATCGATTGATATTGACATTCCATTATGACTCTGACAGCAGATCCTTCGGCTTGATCCACCTCACTCTCAAATCCAGGCATCAAAGGTATCACAATAATTGCCTTCCATTTCTTTTTCTCATTATGAGCGCGAATGATTCTGTCAACAAGTGCATCTCCAATTCTGTTTTCAATAACAGTACCATTGAATGCAGAAGCAGTGATGAAGAATTGATTCTCGATGTACACATAGTACTCTGAGGTCTCAATCAACTTTAAGTATGCATTCTGAATGGATTGCTCATGCCTCTTCAAGCCTAACGACCAGTTACCAGATGATCTCAATAACTGAACCTCACAAGTTCCTGTAAGGTCAAATGCTTCCAGCTCTTCAGGACTAAAATCAGGAGGAGGTGTCAATATTGGTGTTGGCCGTGAAGGTCTCTTTTGTCTCAAGAGGTAGTTCCATCTTTGGACAAAGTGTCTCGCCAAATCTCTTGCAGGTTCTCCTGCGGTCATCATGTGAATATCATGCCATGGCATACGTGGAACAACCTCCCTATTGTACATTGACTCATATGGCTTGTCCAAACTGTAGAAGTCCTTCACTCTTGGATTGGAGTAGTCCTTACCAGGGAAGGTCTGGAACTGAATAGTCTCTTCTGTGGCGGCATACGTGCTCCCAAAGTCATGCGGGGAATCATCAACCAAAACATGATCCGGTGTATCATATCTACCATAGCACAAGTCGATACCACCAACAAATGCAATAACGTGATCGATAACACAAATTTTCTCATGATGGGCCCAGAAGTATGTGTTCTGAAGCCATTGATTCGGAGAACGGAGGACATGTATGTTTGGATGCAAGTCTATCAACGAGTGTTTAGTCCACAGCGAATCAGTCACAACGGTTGAACCAACATTTCTGTACACAATGACGAAGATTTTGACACCTTGCTCAGCCCTTCTTTTCAAGATTCTGTCCAAACGCCATTCTTGGTTTCCGTTTGCAGGACGTCTCATGTACAACTCTGGAGATAGCCACCAATCATGAATATAAATGACATCTTTTGCCATCTCCATAGCAGAGCTGATAGCCCACAAGTGATCTCTACCGTCAACAAACCATTGCGCAAAACAATTCTCTCTGACAGGAGCAAAACTGTTGAATCTGTTTTCCTTAGACCAGACAGTATTCTTCTGCATATTCTGAATAGACTGAACCCACATCTTTGCTTGGTTTTTGGACTTGGCAATCATCTTGAGCTCACGCTCGCCATTCTCCAATTTTATGACAACATGCGGCAAAGAATTACGACCGCCATCAGATGTGATATTGTCATTGATTGATGCGGCATCATCGTAGAATGATTCATTATCATTATCAAGAAGAATAGGTCCAGATGAGTTGTCATCACCAGAGTAACTGACTTTGAAGCTGCTGTCGACGAAGAAAACCTCAAGAGGAGTAGTTGAATAGATATCAGACACGTACATGATATAAGAGCTTCTAACCAAAAACCATTTGTTTGTGTGTCTTTGTACCATCTGTTTGATATCACTGAACTTCAAGTGACCAACCCTCCATCCCTGCGCCCTAGAACTGGAACCAACAATCAAGTATCCCTGTTTGCCGTGGTACCCATTCTCATAGCTTAAAAGAACACCAAGTGGAGACAATTCAAAGAATTGGAACAATCTGTTCGCCTGAGGCCTCAAACTTAAGGCCAGAATCAACTGCTTCATATAAATCTCAAGCTTTCTTCTGAACATCTCTCTATTTGCATCTGTATCCTTAATGACATCCAATGATACCTTTGATGCGATTCTTTGAAGACGACCCAAGATACTCCCAGAGTGATCAGAGTGATCAGAGTTCGAAGATATACTTGAAGGTCTTATAAAGTTTCCATCAGCATGTGGCGCAGAGAGATAGTTCTCGTTGAACGTTGGTGCATCTCCTTCAATGTCTTTCGAAGCAGATTTTGGGAATTTGGGAAGGTCAATGCGCTTATGGCCCTTAAAGTTCTTCGATTGGAAAATAGAGACCTTTAGCCTTGAATGCAAACTGACAAAGTCACGTAAATCCTTCACGACAGACCACTTAAGTCTATTGGGCCCAATTCCGTACTCTAAATTGAGACGGTATTTCATATGTCTACTTCCAGGCTTGCTAACATCCTCAATATCAATCGAAAGAAGATATAAAAGCAATGGTGCCCTTCTTGTGCCATGATCGTCTTGGAGGAAGTTGGAAGCAAGAAACAAGGCAGCGGGGGAGCCTGCGAGCAAACAAGTGATTGTATTTGAGGCTCTGATTCTTGCCGCTTCTTCGGATTCATCGAAAACGGAACGTTTCTGCAAAACGGCTGTTTTCCCAAGAGTGGATACCTTCCTATTCTTACCAAACTTCAATGCCTGTTTCCAATCTCTCCATCTGACGGACGTATCTGGATTTGTGAAGTTGCCAGGTATGAGAGAGAATCTGCGCCGCCAGGTTGGAGTGTTGACATCGTGGGCTTGACCGTTCTGGGAGGTTATATACTCCTGTGCGGAGATGACTTCGAACAAATCGCTACGGCCATTGACGTCACGGACGTTATTGGTATTTGTGGATTCATCACCTCCAAAATCTTCATTCTCCAAGTTTTGAGTGGCTTCACTCGGCTGCGGCGGCGAAGCACTGGTAACTGATTCCCTGCCATTACGCTCTTCAGCATCTTCATTCTTATGTAGAACATCAGCGTCCCAACTGAACCTGTTGTTAATATACTCCGGTTTGAACAGCCCACCTTCAACAGTGCTCTGATGAAAGTCCTTCCTTATGCTTCCATTAGCCGCACTATTGGCCCTTTCCCTAGAGGAACTCTCTTTCGAGTTCGGGTCTAGGAAGTCTAGAGCCATGTATATAGTTGCCGCTCTGTGTAGTTGTTATGGTTAGTGAGCTCGCTCAATGTTGTGTCAAAGTTCAAGAAGACGCGGCTGGCTATTGTTGAGTTGAGAGGAATGTATAGGCTGAAAGGACCACTGCGTGTGATTAAAGAGGTCTTCAACTGATCCGCCGTGAATAGACACTCTTGATGCTTGGAGTATGCGGTTGCTGTGGTGGTTTGGTGGATCAGAGACCAGTGAAAGTGCACCAAGTTCCCGCGATTTTGGTGGGGTGGCACATTTTGTCCCTGTTTTCTTTTTGGACTTCTCTAATATTTAACATAAGTTTTGCCTCCCATCCATCATCACAGAAGTCCCATTACCCACTTAGGGCGTTGAGAGCGATGCCCTACGAGATCCAAGCAGAAGTGGTAGAGATACACGCTCGCTCGATGGCGAGGTACAGGGACTTGGGACCGTTGAGAGTTGTGAAGCGTAAGAGAGGCCATGACGAGGATGATCTACCCACTCATAGGGCCCCAATGTTGAAAGATCCTACGTATTTGACTATAGCGGATACAGAGATCAAGAGTCAATATGAGATGGACGATTCATTTTCAGGGTTTGTGGAATCATTTGTTATTGAAGTAGTGCCTAAGGTGAAGAAGGGCCGAGTTTTCATCCAGACCATAAAGAGAGGACAGATGCAAGAACAGGCGATTGGTTCATTGAGTATCACCGATAAGGATTCATTCGAGCGCTTGAATAAGGAACTGAAAGTGATATCAAACAAATCATCATCGGTTACTGAATTCTTCAAGTTCACTCAGAAGCCCATTTTGGTGGTTGACATTTGTGAATCAACGTTGGCTTTGACATTGAAATTTTCTTTCCAGATTTTGGAAACATTATACCTTAATTATCCACCAAATGTCATGAAGTACATCAAAGATATCATATGCGATACAGCTGAAATCCCACAGCACGAACAAGAGGCCGTTACACCCAAGCTCTTCTACGATGCCATCACTGAGAGAACTCAAAAGTATCCAGAAGCTTCGAAATTGCCATTGGTTCCAGAGCTGGATACCGACCTGCTCAAGTTCCAAGGCACAACAGTTAAGTGGATGCTTGAAAAGGAACATGTGAGTTATAGCGAGGAGACGAAGTCCATAGTTCAAGTTCCATTTTGGACAGATAAGCACTTCTTTGCAGATGATGAAATAGTACGACAGAAGTTGAACGAGTTATCATACGGATTTGAACTCATAAAGGTACCATTCTTTGATTCACCAGTCTGGTTTAACAAGTACTCTTCTAATCTCTGTTCAAAGGAAACTGCCATGAAGTATCTCGCCCTTGAAAACACACCAGAGGGTCGTGGTATTTTATCAGAAGAAATGGGTCTCGGTAAGACTGTTGAGATTGTTGCTCTTATACTCTTAAACTCTCGCCCTCAGAATCTTCTCCCAGAGATGCTATACGACTCATCAAGGGATAGAATCATCCCTCGTTCAAAAACCACACTGATCATTTGTCCTGACTCGATATTATCACAATGGTATGATGAAGTTTCTTTACACGCTCCAAGTCTTAGTGTGATGATATACAATGGTTCCAGTAAGTTCAGTAACAGAACACCAACAGAAATCGCCACTGAGATGTCACAACACGATATCGTTATAACGTCATATAGTGTCATCTCACGAGAGGTCCATAATGCTAAATATAACCCTGCGAGGGCCAAGAGATCACGAAGAGCTACGACTTCCAGACGTGACCTCGGTGCAGATTTGGACAATCCAGATGAACTTGATAAGGAGGCAGTGGAAGCTTTGAAGGAAATATATGATGATATCAACCTCTTGACTGATGCTGTGGAAGAGCGTAAAGACTACTCATCACCGCTTGTGCTGCTTGAATTCTGGAGAATGGTTTTGGATGAAGTTCAAATGATGGGTACATCTGCCTCCAACATTTGTACTATTGCTACCCTGATTCCAACGCACCACTGTTGGGGAGCATCCGGTA
Source organism: Williopsis suaveolens (assembly GCA_003708225.3). Lineage (NCBI taxonomy): Eukaryota > Fungi > Ascomycota > Saccharomycetes > Phaffomycetales > Wickerhamomycetaceae > Williopsis > Williopsis suaveolens. Next base: position 27,601 of record PPNS03000010.1, on the reverse strand, counting down.
CCCCCATCAAGAATGGCATCAACGACTTGAATTCTTTGCTGACTTTCATGAGACTACACCCATTTGGTTCAATCAATGACTGGAAAGCTTTGTTACAAAGCTCTCACGATTTTAAAGATCTGTTTGCAAATTTAACTTTCAGACATACTAAAGCCATGGTCAAAAACGACATTGAGATCCCACCACAACAGCGTGTCTTGTTAAGTGTTCCATTTGGTCCAATTGAACAAAATAATTATGATGAAATGTTTAAGCAATTCCTTTCTGATGTTGGCCTCGATGAAATGGGGAACCCTATCGTGGATGACTGGGAACCAACTCCAAGTTATTATGAAACAATGAGATCCTGGCTTGCTGTTTTGAGAAAATTATGTTGTCATCCAAGCTTCCGTCGCGAATCTGGTCCTATTGGTACAAGGAACTTTCAGACTATGGACAAGGTCCTGGAACGTATGATAGAAGAAGCTAGAGGGAAATGCAGAGACATTGATCGTAATTCAATCACTGCTAAACTTGAAATTGGGCAAATCTATGAATTCACGAAGCATCCTCGCAAGGCATTATGTGTCTGGAATGAGGCATGCTGTGAAATTGAAATGAAACTTGAAGAGTTGAAAGAATCAGGATCAGACACAGATGCGATGGACAGGGGATTCTTAGAGCTTTTACATAGAGCTTATTTCTTCATTGGGTCTGCTCACTATCAGATCTATACACCCCCTCTATCCCAGCTTGTTGCTGGTCTTCGAGCTGATCTCTCTGAACGCCATCAAGTCGATGAAGCTCTGATTACAGATGAGGACATTGAATCTGAAAATATCACAGTTTATAGGGTGCTCACTAAAGAGGAGTCTGAGCACCAAGATGAGGAGAGATACTACTATTCCAAAGCCCAAGAAATAAGAAAAAAGATTCTAAGAGAGCCTATTGAAAACGTCAACAAGGGTATACTGAAACTTGATGATGTTGCAGAACTACCAATGGTGTCTATACAGCGAAGACAATTTGAGGATCTGGATATCCAAACATTCATCCACAGGATCGATGCAGTCACTGTGAATTTGAATCAGCAGTCAGGTATTCTGAACGACTGGATCTCCCATGTCACACGGATGTTAAGGACACCATTATTAGATACTGTCACGGATCCTAGTGGTGAAGAGTATGTTGCGTCCTTGAATGATCAAGAACATACATCTGCTTTCTTGGCATTTATCCAAAGAGCTATTCACGATAGAGAAACATTGGTCCTCGGTAAACCAGGGGGCGAATATTACGAGTCTGTATCGACGGGTGTTTTCTTTGATGATGAATGTGCAAAGAAACTTGAAGAAGAATATCACAGACCTACAACAACATTCTCCCTCAGAGATTTGTTGATTAGCTCGAAGACATTGGTCTCCAATCAGAGCTTCTCGAATGAACTGAGACCACTTACCGATATCATAATCAGACTTAAGAATGTGTTTGAAGAGCAGAAAGATCTTTGTGACATATATAAGAAGCAGTTCAGGTCTTTGAACAATCTTTATAATATGAAGATCACTTACTTCAGACAATTGCAGGATATTTCTGATAATGTTAAACCATTTGACAAGAAGACACATAAGAACTATGACGCAGAGACAAATATACACGAACTGTCCAGTACTATTCGCTATGCAAGGGATGATACTCAGTTGATAGAGTCAAGGGTTCGTTATCTGAACTCTCTTAAGGATGACGCAACACAGGATGATTCTTCTAAGATGTGCGTTATTTGTCGAGGCCCTATTACGATCGGTTCATTGACTGCGTGTGGTCATCAGTATTGTAAAGATTGTCTTGCTGAATGGCTGAAGAAGAAGTCAACTTGTCCAGTGTGCAAAGTCAAAGTGAAACAAGGAGATGTTTATACCTTCACCTTCAACAGACCCGAGATCAATGTCCGATTAGCCACCAACAACTTTGAGAAAAATGAGGAGATGTACCAAATCTATCACCAGTGGGACCAGCAGAATTTACAGAAGTTGAACGAAATTAAACTGAGGTATAACCATGGATCTAAGGTGAACACTATCGTGAGACAGGTTCTTTGGTTGAAGAGACGAGATCCAAACGTTCAGATTGTTATCTATTCTCAATGGGCTCCTTTCCTGAACATTATTGGTCATTCTTTGAAATTCAATGGGGTTGAATTTTTAGGTTCATGGAATGCATTGGATAGAAATGGGTCTGGTGGAAAATCCAAACTGAGAAAAGATATCACGACGTTTAAGAAAGATGCAAGAGTTACATGTTTTTTGTTGAATGCACACGCGGAGGCATCAGGCTTAAATCTTATAAACGCAACTCATGTTTTCCTTTGTGAACCATTGGTACAGACCGCATTGGAATTACAGGCTATCAGTCGTATCCATAGAATTGGGCAGAAGAAGCCTACAACCGTCTGGATGTTTACGATTAGTGGATCAGTTGAAGAGAGTATTGTTCTGTTATCCACAAGAAAGAGACTAGAATTCAAAGAACAACTTGAAGAAGAAGAATTGACCAAGAGTTCCAGCTCGCTGGTAAAAACTCAAGGCGAGTTTGTTGACGCTGGGGATTTATGGAACTCTTTTTTCAGTCATAAGATCGGAAGGTTGGTTTGATCGTTGTAATTTGTCTAATGACACAAATGCATTGTAATTGAACACCATCGTACAGAATTGACAGGTGAAATACACCAGTTCGAATCATTAGATGTTTAGAAAATCGAATCGGCTATAGTGATGAACATCTAATAAAGGGGCGTAGTATATTTTTTATTGCACAATGAGTAGAGTCAACTGATGTTTGTATTACACCCACTGGTTGTGTAGTGTAGTGGTTATCACTGTTGATTCTGATTCAACTAACCCCGGTTCGAATCCGGGCACGACCTTATTTTTTTGCTCATAATTTTGTCTGGCCGTCTAGACGCGTCGACGTCGTTGATCCCAGCGCGCGGCTTTGGTGCGCAGCAGTGGCACTCTGGATATCGCTCTCTCAGGAAGAATCGACTTTCTCGACCTCCCACAGTTAATAGTGTCATAAGTATATACCTATAAGCCCATTAAAATTTAAGACATAGATATCGGTCACCTCTGTTCAAACTTTCTTTTTTATTGAACAATTTATGAGCAATGTTTCCGTAGGTGAGTTTAGTTCCCGTTTGGCACGCCAATTAGGATAGGATATTGTTTGTCCATCGGAAATCTGTGATCTAAATGAAAATCATACGCCATGACATTATATTAGATTAAACTGAGTTTATAACGGTTGACTGTATGGACAGTCCATCAGCTCAACACTTTATTCTTTCTTCTATTTATGATAGTTGAAGAATTTAGATTTAATTCAAAAGTCTTGCTCTCTAACGGGCAAGTCTTTTCCAATTTAATTTGTTTAACGAATCTGCCACTATTTGTCTCTAGATCCCCAGTTGTAGGTTTCGCTTCTTCCAGGATTTCATCCTCCTCTTCCAAGATATCTGGCTGTTGTTGTCTCTTGGATTCCTCTTCTTGTCTATGAACAGCGTTGGATATATCGAACGCATCTTTCATGACTCTTGCAGCAGGTGAATACATAGGTTCTGATCTCTTGAACTGATGTAACACTCTCTTTGGTTTCATGAATGGAACTTCGGTCAACCATGGGTCCTGTAATAATTGATCGATGGTATACCTTCTGTCTGGATCCACTGTTAAGAGGTTTCGGACACAGTTCTTAGCACCATCGCTTATCTCATCCCACCATGGTCTAAGGAAGTGGTACTCACCACGAGCCACTTTCTCAGTAAGGACATCGACTCTTTCGTCATAGAATGGAGGAAATCCACAAAGAAGTGTATACAAAACACAACCAAGGGCCCACATATCGACACCCTTGGAGTAATGTTGATCACGGACAATCTCTGGAGCTGTGTAACCGACAGTGCCACATGGTGTCTTTGTATTATCATACCAAATCTGCTTTGAGAGACCAAAATCAGCCAATTTGACGATACCGACACCACCACCGCCGACACCGTTGATGAATTCACCTTCATCCAACTTATTAGGGTCATCACTTCTTCTCAATTTTATGTGCCTTGAAGGAATAATAGGGATTGGTTGGAATAGCAAGTTCTCTGGCTTGATATCTCTGTGGACAATACCAACTTCTTCATGAAGGTATTTAATCGCCTCTGCAACTTGTTTCAAAACATGACGAGACAGATCCTCAGAGAAATACGTATACTTGACAATCTCATTGAAGATTTCGCCACCTTCCACAATCTCCTGGACGATGTAGTAGAACTCGGGGACTTCCCTGAACTCGATGAACTTCACAATGTTTTCATGGTTCAACTGGCGCATAATAGTGGCTTCTTTTAACACAGAAGTCCGCTGGTTGTCATCCATTTGAAATTTCTTGATGATTTTAATGGCAACGAGTTCCTGTGTCTCTAAACGGATAGCCTTGTGAACCGTAGAAAAGGCACCTTCACCAAGTTTCTCAACAACCTTGTAGTTCTCCAAGCCAGGGTACTGGGATGATTGAAGCTTCTGCTCTTCTCTCACGAGCTCGGAGGCAAGCTCATTATAGTCATACGGATGGCGATGCTGCTGCTGTTGTTCTTGTTGGCCATTCTGATCGTGATGCTCTTCACTGTGCTGCTCATGTGCCTGCTTTCCCTGGCGGATAAAGTTCTTAATGTTCTTCATTGGGTGTTAGTATATGGTCTTTTTCTCCATTAGGGGATGCGGTTCGGCTCGTCTTTGATGACAATTATTAAAAACCCACTTTAAACATGATCGTAGGACCTTTAGCGATATCGTCTGTGCGGTGACCAGAAGCGTAATTGTCCTTCGACCTTTTCTTCACCCTGCTCCTCCCTCCCCCTTTCCAAGTTGCTCCGATTTCCGAATTTTTCGTAGCCACACAGATTTCTGGAGACGTGTCACCAAAATTCCGTTTTGGGCCTTAGGCCATTTTGTGTTTTTCTCCTTTGGTCGCAGATAAAGCTGGAACAGGCGCCCCGATAACGCGTTCCCGCGTTAACGAATTTTAGTGTCTCAAGCATCCAGTACAAATGTGAAACGCCAATTGATCCGCTCCATACACTAGGGTACTACATAGTACTGTGTACAGACCATGTGACAACGACTTTGCCCTAACAAGCTAATATTTAGTGTATAATTATTAACAAAAATCCAAATACGGAATCCTAATTCGGAATTCCTGATCAACAGGTTCCCTTGAATGTACTATGGTGATTTTTCTTGTGCTCCTCATTTTGTTCTAGGACGTTCAAGTCCTCACCTCCAGAGGCAATAGCATTCAGCAACTGATAGACGTATTTATCCTTCTCAGCACCTTCGGTAACCATGGACTTGTTGTACATCTCGTAACTTTTGATCAAGCTCTCGGTGACCTTAATGATATCCTTGATCAACCTATGGATCAAATCATCGCTCAACTCAATACGACAGACAACCCTCAAGATTTCAACAGACTCTTCACTTGGTGGGAGAGGGTAGTTTGGAATTATCCAACCGCTCTTTCTCAACAGAGTCGAGATAATGGCCTGTGGGATGTTTGGATAAGTCTTCTTAAACTCGTCGGTCAACTTGAAGGCAACAACTGGCAAGCCGGCATTGAAATGAGACAATGAATCCTCCTGGCTCTTGATGTTATCATCAATGGTTTCAGACGAGTAGCTGAATACTCCGCTTTTTCTGTGGATGTTTGAAACAACTTCAAAGTATTCACTCTTCTCCAAATAGTTTGACAACATTCTAGCGTTCCGAAGGCATAATGCGTGGATCTCCTTATAACCTTCGAAACCCAAATGCAAGAAATTGTAGTACTGGTGGATGGATTGGAAACCAGGCCTGGAGAAGTTCAAGTTATAACTCTCCTCGACAGAACCCAGGTATCTTAGCTTGAAGATCAATTCACTTGGCAAGTAAGAATCATCCCTCCAGATGATCCATCCGAGACCTGCAGTGGTCAAACCAAACTTATGACCAGAGGTGTTGATACTGACAACTCTTGGGACCCTGAAGTCCCATTTCAATTCAGGGAACAAGAATGGAGCGACAAAGGCACCAGAAGCACCATCAACGTGTATTGGAACGTCAAAGCCCTTTCTCTCTTGGATATCGTCAAGCAAATCGTTGACGGCAGCAACATCCTCAAAAGTTCCAGTGTAAGTGGAACCGAGAATGACAAAGATACCAATGGTATTCTCGTCAATCAGCTCTTCAATCTTAGTGATGTCCAAGACATGGTGGGACTCCTCAGAAACAGGAACCAAGCGGGCTTCGACATCAAAATAACGAGCGAACTTCTCCAAGGCAACCTGTGCATTATAACCCATTATGATGTTTGGTTTATAGTAGTCCTTGCCTTGGTCCTTCATCTTTTGTTGCCATTTCTTCTTCATAGCCAACCCACCAAGCATAATAGCTTCAGAGGAACCGGTGGTAGCAGTACCGATTGGGGATTGACCCTCACCATTCCACAACTTACCCAAGATACTAACGTTTCTCTGAGTCAAGTCAACCAATGTAGGATACTCGTCCGCATCAGCCAAATTCTTGACAACATTTTCCTTGATCAGCTTGTAGTGTTGCTCAGAAGTATAGGTGTTCACAAAGGAAGCCAAATTCAACGTTGGATTACCATCGAGAGTCAGATCGTTATGGATCAACTGGTAGGCAGTCTCGGCATTGAAACCTTTGTCTGGGATGCTGTACTTATTATGGGAGATAAAAGTGGCGTCGTGCAAGTCACGGGATGAATGATAGTGGGACTCGGAGAAGACGGTGTCTTCCAGTTGGTCAGGGTCAATGATGGAGGTCAACATGGTTGATTGATGTGGCAATTAATAAAACGTGATCACTGGAGGGCGCTTGAGACATGTTTTTCGTGGATCTGTCTTGCTTTTATAATCTGCTTTTCAGCGGCGGGGGGGGGGGGTGCGGTGGAGGCTTGACACAATAGGTAGCAATCTTCCTTAATCGATCGGGAGTAATATGTGTGAGACACGCAGACATGAAAAGGTACAGTAGGCGGTTTCAATTGGGATAGTTAAACGATTTTTATTTATTATCATCTTATTAACACAAAGAAACACACCGAAGCCTGGTACCTGTACATACCTATTACATATCCGTAATATTAGCGAGGATGATTGGGTCTATATCTCTTCGCCAAGGCCATCTGCACAAGCTGGAGGCAGAGAACAATAGGACGGTGTTATAGGCAGGAGAATAGCACGGATATTGGGTGCATTGACAGCCACCTGACGCGCGCTGTACAATTACAGTTCAGTGTTCACGCGCATAAAGTACAAGTCATATGTGAAAAGCTGGGCCATTTAGTAAGACACAGAGGACCAGTTGAACCGAGCATGGCAGCATCTAAAGCCCACATTTTTGAAGTTCTCAAGAAATTGTCTGATTGGGAAGTTTACCTGTCTTGGGGTAGTGAAGGTTACCCTGACTTTCCTCTTACCAGTAGATCGATGATCCGTAAAAGATCTATTGGGGTCTATTTGTTCTATCCATTTGATCGGTTGATGACAGGAGAATGATACATCATACTTATCAGATCTCATACGAGCCACGTACTACTCCCCCCATTTAAACCACATTCCCTATTATAGAACTATACAAAAAGAATGCACTTATTCAACCTCAGCATCGAAGTTCTCGCCCTCAACCAAATCTGGAATATCCTCCTCTTCGGCACCCTCAGCTGGGGCTTGGCCAGCTTGGTTTTGTCTCAACTGTTGGGCCAATTGGGTCAAGAAGTCCAAGTTCTCTGCACCTAGTTGTGGGATGATGTTTGGCAAGAGCTCTTGGATCTCCTTCTCTTGTGGGATACCGTAGAAACCGTAGGTGTTGTTAGCAGCAGCAGCTTGGACACCGACTCTGTTGAAGTGCAAAACCTTACCGTCCTCCTTGAAGAAGTTGGCCTCGGTGACGCCGTCCAAGGTTTGGACGTTCAACTTTTGAAGGGTGGCTTGCAACTTGGAGTCATCGGCGGTTGGTTTAGCGGAGGACTTCTTGACTTTTCTTCTAATACCACCGACTTTGTTGTTGCCTTGTTTTTGCAACTTGGCGAGTTTCTCTTGATCAATTGGCATTTTGGTCTTTTCTCTTGTCTCTTTCTGTGTTGACAAAGGCTCTTTGACGAAGATTCCAATTTTTCACTTTTTTCGACGTCGACGGGAGGAATTTTCGTTAATGACAAAAATTGGTTTCAGGGCAACAGAAACATTTATGGGACTTTATGGGACATTTTGTTATTACCGTTACGGCTGTCCATCTCTATTTGACGAGATATAAAGGGGCCAAAGTACAATGTCCAAGCTATTGGGACAGATAGTCCATAGCTATTCCAAGACACTTCACCTGCCCAAGACTAAGTTCCCCAAGAGATCGTCGTATGACAAGGCCATCAACGATCTGATTCCAAGATCGTCACAGCATTTGTACAAGTACCAATTCGAGAAGAGATCCAACGATGACTTGTTCATCCTTCATGATGGTCCGCCATATGCTAACGGTGATCTCCACTTGGGCCATGCCCTCAATAAGGTCTTGAAGGATATGATCATAAGGTATAATGTCCTCAAAGGCAAGAAGGTATACTATAAACCTGGTTGGGACTGTCATGGTCTACCGATTGAGCTGAAAGCTCTCGAAAAATATAAGAAGTTACACGAGGATGAAGCATTAGATGTCAAGAAAGTGAGACAGATCGCTAAGGAACATGCCCTAACAACCATCGATTCCCAGTTGAACAAGTTCAAAGAGTTGGCCATCTTGACCGATTTCACTCATATTTACAGAACGTTAGACCACGATTTCGAGATCGCACAGTTGGAAACTTTCCGCAAGATGATGCAAAACGGGTTGATAAAAAGACAGAAGAAACCTGTATATTGGGGGTGTGAAACCATGACAGCATTGGCAGAGTCGGAGTTGGAGTACAACGAAAACCATAGATCTAGAGCCATATACGTCAAGTTCCCGCTTATAGACCAATTGAAAGACATGCCAAATGATTTACCTGTGAACTTATTAATCTGGACTTCTACCCCATGGACAATTCCTTCAAATAGAGCCATTTGTATCAATGAACAGCTCGAGTACACCATCTTATCTTCAAACAAGGATAACTTGATCATTTGCAAGGAATTGGCTCCGAAGATTCTTAAGCTGTCTCCTGAATACAAGCTACTTCCTGTCACTATTCCTGGTGCCTCTTTGATCGGCTTATCGTACAAGAATCCGAAGATTGAAGGCTCCAAATTCCCAGTTTTGCACGGTGATCACGTTACAAACTCAGCAGGTACGGGCATGGTCCATACAGCACCTGGTCATGGTAATGATGATTACTTCGTTTGTCTGCAAAACGACATCGAACCATACTCACCAGTGGATCAGCAAGGTAGATACACCTATGAATTACCACAGGGGTTCCAAGAGCTCCAAGGAATGAAGGTGTTACAAGAAGGTACGAAGAGAATCCTTGAGATTATGAATGATGCAGAAATGATTTTGGCTACGGAAAATTATACGCACTCTTATCCTTATGATTGGCGTTCCAAGAAACCTGTGATTATCAGGGCAACTCCACAGTGGTTCGCTAATGTTGGTGCTATCAAATCTAAGGCATTGGATGCTCTTCAAAATGTGAAATTTGTCCCAGAGAATGGTAAGAATAGATTGAGTGCCTTCATTAAGAATAGAAATGAGTGGTGTATCTCAAGACAGAGATCTTGGGGTGTCCCAATCCCTGCATTATACTCCAAGAGAGATGAGAATGTCGTCTTGATGGATGACGAGTCTGTTAAGCATATCATCAAAAAGATTGACGAGCTCGGTATCGATTCATGGTTTGAAGAAGAAGGCAACGTCGAAAGATGGTTGCCTGAGTCCCACAGAGGGCAGGGCGTAGATTTCTACAAAGGGAAGGATACTATGGATGTTTGGTTCGATTCTGGTTCTTCGTGGAACGAAATAGTGAAGTTCTGTGAGGAAAACAATATCAAGAGAGATATATTGGCTGATGTGTACCTGGAGGGCTCAGACCAACACCGCGGTTGGTTCCAGTCCTCTATTTTGACGAAGGTTGGTACTTCAAAGGAGGCAAAAGCACCATATAGAGCTATCGTGACACATGGTTTCACCTTGGATGAGAAGAGTAACAAGATGTCCAAATCGTTGGGTAATACACTTGCACCAGATCATGTCATTCATGGTGGTGGTAAAGGTTCCAATAAGGTCACTGGTATCGGTGTTGACGGTTTGAGACTGTGGGTTGCACAAGCTGATTACACTACTGACATGTCTATTGGTCCTATTGTTTTAAAGCATTCTGGTGATGCCTTGAAGAAGTTGAGATTGACTTTCTCCTTCTTGTTGGGTAACCTCGAAGGCTTCGAACATGCCAAGTTGGTTCCGTATGACCAGTTGCAGAAGATTGACCAATACGCTTTGTGCAAACTCTACAGCATGCAGGATGAGGTTTTAGCGTTGTACGAAGAGTACAACTTCAGCAGGGCGTTCAAGGTCTTCGCTAACCATTTAAATGTTGAGGCTTCTGCTATCTACTTTGATGCTGTCAAGGATAGATTATATGCTGACTCAACCCTGTCTCTGTCCAGGCTATCTTCTCAAACTGTCCTTACGGAATTCTTGAAGGTCTACTCAACTTTACTATCCCCTTTGTTACCATTAATTACTCAAGAGGCTTGGGACTTTGCCCCAACCTGGCTGAAGAACGATGAACCACATCCATTGACCTATGGTATTGTCAAGTATGGTGAGCAAATGAAAGATCAGGAATTGGAAAGCGATTTTGCAAAAATCTTCAAGATCAAGGATGAAGTCTTGTTGTTACAAGAGCATGGTCGAAAGAATGAAAAGACCATCAAGAACTCGCTGGAGAGTTCCGTTTATTTGACAGTTGAACCAGCCACGGAGATCAACAAAACTCTTGGAAGCTTGCAGAACGAGCTAGCTGAGGTATTCAGAGTATCTTCTGTGCATATTAACGAGTCGATTCCATCCAAAGAGTACCAATATGACGGTGCAGTCTCTGTTGATGGTACAACCATCAAAGTGTCGGTGTTACCATCCAATGGTGCCAAATGTCCAAGATGCTGGAACTTTACCTCTGTGGATGATTCCTTATTATGTCATAGATGTGAGAATGTGCTCAAGGAGTCGGAATGAGTATAAATAATCATTTAAATATCATGTATATAAAGTCTGTCAGGTAGAGCTGCGCTCCATAGTTAAGTGTGACACATCCAAACACCCTCAATGAACGAGCGAGAGCCCCTTCTATGGATCCTGCACCAGTCCAGACAAACCATCGTTCTGAAAAACAGAAGATACCCAGAAGTTCTCTATGCTGCTCCTCAGAGAATCTTTGAGATTGAGGCCATTCCATGGGCTATCGTTACGCTCGATCCATTCCACTCGCATTCTCTTCAACAAGGATCCCTTCAGGGAGTTAGAAAACTCCCCAAGACGTCCATTAGACCCACTAAAACCACAACAGCTGAAACAACAGAAGCTCAACTCCAAGGCGGATGCCATCATCTCTAAACTTCCAAAGTCATTCCAGAAGTATGGTAAGCGTTTAGTCAATGCTCCGTTTTCCCACCTCACAAGTTTTATCATCCTTCATGAATTCACCGCTATTGCTCCATTGTTTGGTCTGTGGTATATTTTCCATCATTACGGGTTCATTCCAGCTGATGTTCCATCGTGGATGCTTGTAAAGGGATCTTCTGTCATTGAGAGCATAGTAAGTATTCCTCTTAGAAACCCCCTTAGTTGATGGTACCACTACTAACCAGATATCACTTAGCTCGGAGACACAGTCTCGGATCTGTCACTACAGGAGCGCACTAGACTCATAATTGAGGGAGCTACGGCATATGGAATTGTTAAGGCAACATTCCCTATTAGAGTCGTGTTCAGTTTGTTCATGACTCCCTGGCTTGCAAGGGTATTCGTTGAGCCTGGTCTGACTGGGTTACAGAAGCTCTTCCTAATGATTCGTGGGAAGAAATGATTTATTTATTGACTGAAATAATGTGAAAGTACAAAATAATACATATATATCACTCTGTCGCCATCACCCAATCTCAATTGTATCATGTTTTGAAAGTATCGTATAGTGGAGCTAAATTGGTGCGGTTACGCAGCCCTTTTTGTCTTTTGCGCCTCCTACCGAGCCATCTCGGCTCACTTTCTGTATGCGATCCATCAGGCTTAACCAGCTCAGGAAGGTTCGAGGAGTGCTGAAGACGATTCATTGTGTACTTGGAGAGTTCCAGCAGCTTTCATTAATTGGAGTTTCCATCTGAAGAATTTGAGCAGGCTTCAAAGGTTTCAGGACACAATGTTCAGAATCAGCACAAGGAGGTTCCACACTACCAGTGGTCAACTATTCCAGACGACAAGAACTGTCGATAAAATAACTTTGAAGAAGACGACCGTTAAGCAGGTGTTGAAAGTAGCTGGTCAGAGAGATCACGATGGTTGTGCTGATCTGTTTGATGATGCTAAGAGAGCGCTGGAGAAAGAGGCACAGACCATGAAGTCACGAGATACTCTGAAACCCACGAAAAGGTCCAAGCTGACGAAACAATTGAAACAAGCGCACCAGACGGAACCAATGGAACACTTAAGAAATGTATCTGCGCCGAAAGTGGCTGCGATCCTGACACCAAGAGGTGATAAGGGTGACCAATTTGTAAATGAGCTGAGGAAACTACATCCAAATGAGAGAGTTGATAGGCTCGAGACAATATTGAAGTTTGTCACACAAGAGATTCCAACCCTCTCAAAGGAAACAGCAAAACTGAGAGAGGATATCGAGATGAACATCAGCAAGATGAAACAAATCAAGTCGCAAATAGAACAAGCCCAGAGACGTGAACAAGAAGCCATTGAGGAGTTCAGCAGAAATAAGAATACTACTGATGATCTCAAGCGGGAAGATCTAGAGAACTTCCTCAAGGAGGCCAAAACTACGAAAGAACGGGATGAGGAGGAACATTTTCGTGAAGTTAGACGCTATGAGACTATACAGAACATGAACAGCTCACGGACGTTGGAGAGGAAGAATTTCTTCTTGCCTGTTGATGAGGCTCTGATCCGATCTGTGAGAAAGGGTCCCGTACCGAAGTTGGTTGAAACTGATGACTTATTGTTCCCAGTGTTACCACAGTTAAACAATAATAAGATCCATGAATTCATGGTCCTGGTTGATGGTAAACAGATAATTATAAACGAGAACCCGTTCGGTCCACATTATAGAGCACCTGATTTAATCACCATTTTTAAGGAATTGGGTCATGAAAAGAAATATTGGAAGCAAGTGACGAAAATGGAAAAGAGTAAATGGAAGTTGATCGGTATGCAACCTGTGGATGGTTCAAATGTGCTTGTGTTTGAGAGATATATCGACAAAGAGAAGGAGGCTAAGGAACAAAGAATGAGGTCGTTGCTGAAATGGGGTACAAGATTCGGTATTTCCTTTGTCGTGCTTTATGGTCTTGGAGCATACTATGAGAACGAGATCTACAACAGATAACCAACATACCCATCTAATATACAATATACATCTATGATACCTCATTGTTGCATCTCAGCATCTTTCTTTTGAATATGTGTAGCTGTCTTTGAGACAAAGATGTATTTGAACTTGTTCAACATACCATTTGTACCATTCCATGACCTCAGCAACTCCACCGTGAGCTTGTCACTCAAATCTGGGATCTGATAACCCGCTAGGTATTCAGATTGCTCATGCTTTTTCTTGTTCTCCAATAACAATTGTCTGTTCGTTGGTGGACGACCTTTACGTCTTTCACTTTGTAACTGTTCAATCTCTTCATCATCTCTACTGAGGAAAGCCTCGATGAAGAGCTTCATATCGTCCAGTGAGAATGTTTCCTGTTCTTCTCTGTTCTGTACAGCCTCCTGGAGGAAAACTATTCTCAAGTTCTCGATCTCTTTACGTTCAACGTGTTCCATCTTTTTGTTCTGGATCTTCTGTTCTCTCAATGTCGCTCTGTTGAGCTGTTTGAACTTACGGCCCTTTGGGTGCATTGCACCCTTGGACTTTGTGATAGTCTTTTGAACCTTGCTGAGGGAATGTTGGATTGGCATATGGGATAACCTTCTGAAATCGGACTGAATCAATAGAAAGAGATCACAAAGTCCAACTGAAAAATTTCTGGCATCTCATCGCCCCAGAAAAAAATTCGGAAATGTCCCAACACAGAAATTACCATAACAGGAAGAATTCGCGGAGAACACGCCCAAAAATTTTCGCTGTCGCCCGACCAAACGGGCAAAAAGTCCAAAGTGGACAGAAAGGTAGAGACCGAGACAGAAATTGTGAGAGGAACAAAGTCCCAACTGAAATACAGCCAGCGATGTCCAAGAAGTACACCCAGGAGGATCTCATCGAGTTGCGTACCAACGCCGTTGTGCCTACCCAGTTCGACTTTGCGCAATTCACACAGGCCATTGAGCAACAGCGTGGCTTGCAAGAGGAGGAGCAGCATCACGATGCCTTTGGTAGAAGACGCTCTTCTCATCACTTGGTCAGACCTGTCTTCAAACCAAGAAAGCCAAAAGCTGCTCCACCACAACCAGATGCCGATGGTTGGGTTACACTGAACAAGAAGAACTCTGTCTCTGGTGAAGAAGCCACACAATCGAGAGACAAATTCAGAGAATCTGTCAAGGAGACTTCATCTCAAGGTTTCGTTAGACCAAATAGCAAGAACATCTCTTCAAGTAAGCCAGCAGATGCAAGAGACATCATTGCTGATAAGCCAAAGACGGCGTTCAATGCTTTTGCTGCTCTTGGTTCCGATGATGATGAGTCTGAAGAAGAGGATGATGAATAAATTTCTCGACCAATATTGATTCTTCCACCTCAGAAGGTTGGGTCCGGTGTGTATAAAGCCCATCCTCTCTTTCTACTATAAATGATTTCACAGTTTACGTTTTTCTTTTTTGATTTCAATGATATTTTGTTTTCGTAGTATGTAAAGAAGGGTTCATCTTCTAAAGGTTAAAGAACCTCTACCGTCGCAGTCAGTATCAAATGACAAATCATTCAACAACGATACGACATCAGTCTTTTGATTCGTAGATGCCGCAGTGCCATTGAAACTAGATTTCCCAACTTTTGAGCCGCTGCTTATGGCTTTGCGCAGTTCTTGAACTTTTGGTATGGATAATTTACCCATCATCACGGATCTTGCAGATAACGGAGCAGAACGGATAGAGTTGCTCTCACCGCAAAATAAGTTCTGTGGTTGGACAAACATCGACAGTGAAATGTTTTGCGGTGCGTTCTGTGACATGAATGACGTTTCATTTTGTTCGTCGTTTGTGACATCATCGGGATCTTCCGCCGTTACTTTGTAACGGTAATGTGTAGAGAACATCATATCTTGATATCCATCCAATTTGGTGACCTGTGTAAAGTTTTCGAATTCTCCCTTAGTCAATGAGAAAGCTGCAGGCTTGGTGCTCTTCTCCTTTGGAATCTCTTCGGAGATCCGCCATAGTGAATTAGCCTTACGATAATCGATCCGAGCCAGTATCTCATCCAAAGCATTCTCAAGCTGTAAGGACTTAGTAGCAGCATAAACAATGTAGAAGCCTAAGTTATCTTTGATGATCTTGGAAACATCAGTGGAAGAACGATCTTGTAATTGCCATTGGAACAAACAGGGTAAGGCGTTAACAATAGCATTGACCCCAAACTTCTCAGTAGTCAGATCGATCAACTTCATTAACGATGGAAAACTTCCATATGTCACAAGATTCGAGCACTGTTCAATGGCTTCATAGAGCTGATTGATGACACTCCTCTTAGCATCGGTGATCAAGTTATCGTGGTCTGGCTTAGAAAAATCCGGCATCGATATGTATTCCAGCTCTAAAACGGTGTTCAGTACATCCATGTATTGCATTTGGATGGTATAGTTCTCTGCACCAGTGTACTTATTATCCATGAATGTCAACAGCTGGAACGTCTCTGAGAATAGTTCCAATGGAACTTTGTGTCTCTGTACCGTAGTGCTCTTATTGGCAATCACAATGACATTCTTGATGTTATCCAGCAACATCAGTATCATACCTTTTGAGGATTTCTTGACAGCTTCTTTCAAATTGACCAATAATTCACCAACCATATCAATGATCTGTTCCTGATAATAGATATGTGTAGCTAATGATCCAATAGTTTGGGAATATGAATTGATAAGTTCCTGAGAGTTCTTGACTTCAAACTGAAGGTCCAACAATTGACGAAGGTGATCAATTACAGAGAGACCAACCAAGTTCACGGACGATGATAATAAGCTTGAGATGTTATTCAAAACAGGTACTTGATGTGACTTATCTTTCTCCAGTTCAGTCAGTAAGACACTCAACACTAAAAATCTCAACTGTACTGGAATCCAATGTGTGGTCATCTCTGTGACTGCTGCACCCCATTCTTGATCGACATTGGATGACGTCAAATGCTCAGCCACAGCCCTCGTAGAGACATTAATTTGAATTGCAGAGTTCGTACTGAAGAACGTTTTTAATGCACTCATTGCCAATTCATCTGTCTTAACCTCTTGTGGAGTCTCAGACTCTTCGAATCTTGAAGTTCTTACAGTGTTGAACCTTGACAACTCATGCTGAGATGATGAATGTGAAGATGTTCTCTTGAGAATATTTTCGGTTGAATAGTCGTTTTTTATCTCATTAAGAACCAACGGGATAGCATACTGGAGCATTGGATGGCCTTTGCCCATAACTATCAACTTTGATGAAGCAAAGCCCTGAACTGCCTTCAACGCAATAGCTTTCCATTCGGTTGGGTTGGCAGGTTGTTGCTTGATACCAAGCTGGAAGAAGCCATTTGTGACCTTATTAAATCCATCAACGAACTCCAGATCACCTGTGAAAAGTTCACCATCCAGCGTCTTACAGAAGGTATTGTAGACAGGCCCTGCATGTTGGCATAAACTCAGATCATTTGAAGAGAGCACAGACAGTAGTATAGCGTTCACATTCTCTGCGAAGACATTCACATCATCTGGACACTTCTTGATCAACCCATCAACGATGTCCAATGTGACTTGGACATTACCAGTACGATTCCTCGATATATCTGCAGCATTCTTTTTCTGTAGATATTTACCAACCTTTTCAAGTTTCACGCGCCGAGTAGAGGCATAGTAGAGCAAATAGCTAAGCTCAGAGGAGTTTGGTTTCTTATCAGAGACCCTGCCTGAGGGATAACACTGGAGGATCAACTTCTGGTGCTTGGGCTGGAATAAGTGCATTGTGTTCTATGTAGCCCAGGGATACGTTCAGTGGGCGTGGAATCAGGATACTGGAATAGCGAATTTAGCAATCCGGTGCTTCTGATATTGGAAGCTCAAGTTGTTTATGCCCTTTGTGAGACTTTCAGTTCTTAGCCGCTGTTTCTTGTTGTTGTTCCTCTTGTTGGGCGGTCCTATTTTTCGGTTCCTTTGAGCTTTCGCGAATTTTGTCTCAGGCGATGTGAACTTTCACCTTAACAGTGATAGCAAAAAGCACGAGAACTCGGGGAAAAAGGCGAAATGGTTCCTGTCTATGTGAAAGGTGGTGCCTGGACCAATATTGAAGGTAAGTTTCATGATATTTCCCTCTTTTAGGCCGTGATTAACAGTTATAGATGAAATATTGAAGGCTGCTGTCTCTAAATACGGTTTAAACCAATGGACCAGAGTGTCTTCGCTATTGGCTAAGAAGACTGCCAAACAAGCTAAAGCAAGGTGGAACGAGTACTTGGATCCACGTATTCGCAAATCCGAGTGGCAGCCCGAAGAGGACGAGAAGTTGTTGAATTTGTCTCGTCTCTTGCCGAACCAGTGGAGATCGATAGCATCAACTTTGGGAAGAACTGCTACCCAGTGTGTTGAGAGATATCAGAGATTATTGGATGAAACCTCAGGTATATCATCTTCGAGTAATGATCTAGGTCTAAGTGGCCCTGGTATGGAAGCTTCAGCGTCCGTTGGTGGATCTAGGGATGTTCAAATCGGAGATCTTAACGTCGATGCCGAAACCAAAGAGGCAAGACCTGATGCAGTAGATCTCGATGATTATGAAAAAGAAATGATCTCAGAAGCTCGTGCAAGACTGGCTAATACAAAAGGTAAAAAGGCCACTAGAAAAGCTAGGGAACGTATGCTCGAGGAGAGTAAACGTATCGCATTGCTTCAAAAGAGACGGGAATTGAAACAATCCGGTATCAATACCAAATTGAGAGCCCCGAGGAAGAAATATGCTACACAGACAGATTATAATGCTGATATTCCATTTGAGCATAGACCAGCTGAAGGATTTCATGATACGAAGGAGGAAATACAGGCGAATGATAACAGATTAAGAAATTTTGAACGCCAGGTGAATATTTCAGGTCTTAAGAATGACACTAAAAAGAAGGAAAAGAGGTCAAGAGATGAGAAAAACCAGCAAGAGATTGAGAAGTCTCCTGTTCCAGCAAATGAAGAACAATTCAAGAAGCGTAAGCTTGACCTTCCGGAACCAGAGCTTAAAGAGGATGAAGTGGCCCAATTGGCTAAGAAGGGCGAAGAGGAGATTAATCAGACGTTTTCAGAAAAGATCACAATTGCTGAGACATCCGATGATAAATTGAAAACGGCCGCTGAGAAGGTTAGAGAGTACACCAGTAAAGGTTCTGCATTGTTGACCACAGAAGAAGAAGATGCATTAGAAGAAACGAAGACAGAAACTGAAGACGAAAGTGAAAAACTACAGAAGACTATCAAAACATCGATCAGTGATAGACTTGCGAATTTACCTCAACCAAAGAATGACTTTGAGATCCTTGTCGATGAATCACCGGAGAAGGAGAAGACTATCACAGAAAAGGCACATATCTCTGAAGATGAAGGTGAGAAGGAAAGACTGAGACTTATCGAGGAGGAAAATGAACGTCAAGCTGCATTATTGAGAAGATCTCAAGCTGTACAGAAGAATTTGCCTATTCCAGACGTGGATGCTTCTTTCCAATTTGACAGATCGTTGGGTAACGCTGATCAAGAGATGATCAGGATTATGCGATCTGACTTCTCAAAAATATACAAGATTCCAGGTGCACCATTAGTTGGTGATTTGGATGAGGAGTCCAGATCCAAAGTTTTGAAAGAGATGGAGGAATATATCAATAAGGATGAACTTGCTCAATTCCAGAATGCATTCAAGAAATATCATGCAGATTCATATAATCTTGACTTCGATACTTCATTAGTAATTACTGAACTGCAAGGGCTTGTTGAGAGCTGTAAGAGACTCGAGAAGAAGCTAAATGTTCAACTCTGTGGATATATCAATCGTCATGAGAAACTGCAAGATAGCAACATCAGACTCTTACAAGAACTAAGCGATGTCGATAGAGCAGAAGCGGCCTTCCGGATGCTCTATGAGAGTGAATTAGTCGCAGCTGAATCCAGACAAGAGACACTCAGAGAAGAAGTTGATCAGCTCGTTACTGCAGAACAAAGGGCGCAAGAGATTTTACTGGAATTAAGACGTGATAAAGTATAACCTCTGAGTTCGAAAGTACACTTTAATGACATAACGACGACATTTGAAACTGCCTGTACCCCCCCCCCCCCGTAGATCTCTTATTGTAAAGTCGGAAATTACCTAATTGGTTTATAACCCTCGGAGATGTTCTTTGTTTACCTTTTGAACAACAAAAGACATAAACGATTTTGCCATCCAACTTCCGCTACAACTACAATCATTACTGAAGATGACCAGCAACCTTCTCTTTATCCCATACAGGAAGACTCAAAACATTGAGTTTGGCGCGGCGCTTCGTGATATCATTTCCAAAGAGTACTACCAGACTCCATCGGCTTTTGAAGGTGATCTGCAAGAAGTGGACACCTTGCGGAAAGATATCGTTGATCTTGGAGCCACACCTCATGACCTTGCATTATTGAAGAGATATTTCATCCACGTATGCGTTCTAGAGACCAAGTTCCCAAAGGATCTTGTCGAGTTTCCATGGTTTGGAACTTTAGGGTATAGAGCAACAGGACCTGTTAAGTTGAGAAGTTTCACTTTCGAGAAACTGAACTTATTATATAACATTGGTGCGCTCTATACACAAATCGGATGTGACCAGGATAGATCGAATGCGGAAGGTTTAAAGAAGGCATGCCTTTACTTTCAGTATGCTGCTACTCACTTCAATTTGATCAATAAAATGGCTCAGGAAGATATTTCCATAACGTTGCCATTGGATATGCAAACTGGCACTATTGAAACTCTAAGATCGATCTGCCTAGCACAAGCACAAGAGGTATTTTGGCAGAAGGCCATCTCTGATAAAGTAAAAGATTCATTGATAGCAAGGTTGGCAATTCAAGTTCAAGCATATTATGATGACGCATTACGAAATGCCAACAGAAGTGAAGGGTTCAGAAGTGAATGGATAAGTCATATGACAGTAAAGAAGCTCCACTTTGAAGCCGCTGCTGATTATAGAGCCTCCTTGACTGCAGTAGCGGACTCCAAATATGGTGAAGAAGTAGCACATCTTCGGAAAGCTCAACGTGCAATTAGCAGCGCTTCATCAAATCTTAAGTTCGTATCACAGTCTGTGAAACATGATTTCGAAGGATTATCTAAGACCATCAGGGAAACCTTGAAGACCGCTGAGAAGGATAATGATCTGATCTATGTCCAAGATGTCCCTGCTTCTGCTCCACAAATCCAAAAAGCGCCAGTCACCAAAGAGCTACCAATTGAAGAACTGACAAAGCCATTCGAGGCGCTAAAGACTGGAAACTATGGAAAGCCACTCTTTCATGATCTTTTACCCTTTGATGTTATCCAGATCTCACAGGCCTTCCGCGAGCGCCAAATCCAGTACGTTGAGAAGCATGTCATAACACCCGTTAGATCTTTGACCAAAATCTTGCATAAATTCCAATTTGAGAGAGACCTTCCGGCATCAGTTGACTCTGTGGATAAGCCATTGGCGTTACCAGCTTCTATTTTGGAGCACCATCAAGATGTTAAGAGAAAAGGTGGTGTACGGAAATTGAAAGATGCATTAAATGACATTATGGCACTGTCACAAGATGGCGAGGGACTCATAAATGGTGCGAAGGATAGACTTAGACTGGAGGCAGAGGAAGATGGAATTTTGAGGCAGAGGCAAGGCTCTAAACATTGGACTAGACCAAAGTCTGAAGTTGCAGCTGCAAATCTTTTAAAGCGTGTTACTGATCTTGAGAACTATTTGAAGCAGGCCAATGCTGGAGATCAAACTATTAAGGAACAATTTGAGAAAATGGAAGGGCTTTTGTCTATCTTGGGTTTATCTGAGGAGAAGATCCGTGATTACATTCCAGACTCAAAGGCTCGTCAATTGGATCCATCCTTAAAGCGCATTGTAACAGAGTTGAAGGAAAATCTCTCTAAGGCACGTAAATTGGAATTGGAACGTGAGCACTTTATTGAAATTGTGGAATTGAAAAATGAACAGTACAACATCTTTCCAAAAATTGTCTCTGAATATAAGGCTATCCAATCCAATTTCAAAAACTTGAAGGTTGACTTTGCATCTTTTGATCCTGTTTTTGCCAAACATATCAAGAACTTCGAATCAGACTTGGACTTCATTGAGAAGCAGAAAAAGATTCAGCAAGAACTCGAGGATAAAATTGACGGCTTGAACAAGAAATTCAAACACTTGAACACTTCTCAAGGCTCCAATGGCGAAAGAGAAAAGGCCCTGAAACGCTTAGATGCAGTATACAACGAGTTTACTGATCTCCTGGATAATTTATCACAAGGATTGAACTTCTACAACGACTTCAACTCTCGTTGTCACGAGCTGATCCAAGACATTGATAAATTCGTCTATGAAAGGCGTATCGAAGCTCGTGATCTTGAAGATGAACTTAACACAAAATTCCAACAGATGAAGTTACAATCCTCTCCATCACCGTCAGAGATACACCGTCCGCAATCACCGGCTATGGTTGCACCGAAGGCCAAACCTGTAAGAGGTAAACCTAGTGGATTATGGAATCCGGAAAATGGTATTAGATTCGGATAATCGATAAGCTAATTAATTAGTCATATTATGTACTGGTTTCTGTAGTTTTCCCTTTTTTTGCTAGCCACTTTTCGTAGTCCCTTCTACGTTTGCCTCTGTTGAGATTTGATCTATGCCTTTTGCTCCTTATGTGGATGTCGTATTGCCTATCACCCACAATAATCAAAGGTGAATCATCTGGGTTATGACATACAGGACAGGTGATATGCTTCCATTGTGTGGTCTTATCCCCTTGTCCTTCTTGTGGTAGAAGAATTGACAATGTTGCTGGTGTCTGCGGTATGGTGCTGTGTCCAAGTAAGAACTCGTCTGTTATGGAAATACCTCTCTCTGACACATTCTTGCGCCAATGGTACAAATCTGTGGCGTCCAGGACATAGAGTCTCCCACCATGTATATAATCATGTTGTTCCTCCTTCTTTAAATCTGAAGCCAGCAAACCCTTGATCCACTTGACCTGCTTTTTTGCATATTGCCTCGTATGTGCCTTCATTGACTCAACACACTCCTTTAACAGCTTATCATCCTGCTGACCTGACTCTAACCATGGAAGAAATTCCTTGAAGCCAATCACTTGCCATATCCCACGTTCCAAATCAGGCTTTTGAGGATGTTGTTTGTAGCACTCGTGGAGTTCCTGTATTTCTTGCATACCACCTTTTGAAAGCATTTGGTCAACACGATCATCTAGTCTCTTGTCGAGTTGTGGCTTCTGTGCAAAAAGCCAGAAAAGTAGAGTGTTGTATTTCAATGCAGATTGTGATTTGAATTGTTCCTGTTGCGAATTATAGTGATGTGATGCCTGTTTATTCGTAGTATAGTAGATCTCTAATGCTCTTCTTATACGACGAGTATCATTTGGATGGAATTTTTCAGCAACCTGCGGATCACATTTTCTCAACAGTTCTAGAACTGTTTCACTGGAACCATCTAAGATCTCCTGTTGTTCGGGAGTCAGCTGCGTAGAGGCATCACCAATTTTCTCACCAGTAATTGTCTTATTGTTAAACAGGAGAGAGTTCAGGTAATAATGTGTACCACCAACAATGATGGGAAGCTTACCTCGACTGTGTATATCATCGATGGCTTTAGCTGCTTCTTTAGAAAATCTATGGATGAAGTACTCCTCGTCCCAAGCCACATGATTCATTACATGATGCGGTATACCTTCTCTCTCATCCATGGGATGTTTGTTTGTAACGATTGGTACTCCCGTATACATCTGCATAGAATCAGCATTAATGATTTCACCATTAAACCTCTTCGCGAGCTCTATGGAGAACTGCTATGAGTTAATACCAATTCATTCTTCAGATATTCATCAACTCACCTGTGATTTACCCACACCAGTGGTTCCAACAATAACAACAACATTCCTTGGAGTTCCCATGATAAATCCTCTCAGGTATTTCCACATATACCGAGAACTTCTCGACAATATCTCGAAACAATGAGATATCTCTCCAAAATACCCACGATGGAATCTCATCTTGACAACTCGAAGACGAAAATCCAAAAAACAAGTTCGCGGTTATCTGAAAGAGGAAATATTCGCTAATTCTTCGTCGCTGACCCGAGAAATTTGGCAGTTCGATTGTTCTATCCGGAAATGGCAGCGGAAGTTTGACACTTCTGTGAGCCTTTGAGATTCGAAGTTAACACTTTCAGTCTTATTGTGTAGCGACTGAGTGTCTTCAAAAAATGGTGGGCTTTTTTAATAATTTTATATGCCATATGGAGACTAACAAAGATCCAGGATCAATACAGGTGGGATGATATAACACCATTACCACTGGTGATCGAAAACAACTCTGTCGCTACTATTCTCTATAGTGATGGCTTCAAACATCTAATGGGGCTATTTAGAGCACTTCAGAAGAATAAAGAACACTCTGAACGTGCTCTGTTCCTTACTTCCAAAGTCATTGAAGTGATTGCAGCACATTATACGGTTTGGCTGTATCGTTTTGATAACATCATAGCCCTCGAGAAGGATATTAATGAAGAATTGGATTGGGTCGAGCAGATAGCACTGGATAACCCGAAAAACTACCAGATTTGGGGATATAGACAACTTCTCTTGAAGCATTCTAGACAGAAAACCTTAGAGAGGGAGTTGCCAATTTTGGACATCATGATTGCAGATGATTCGAAAAATTACCATGTTTGGTCCTATCGAAAGTGGATTGTGCAGTGGTGTGATGATTATAGCCATGAACTGGCCTTTGTGGATAAGTGCCTGAAGAATGATGTTTATAACAACAGCGCTTGGTGTCACAGGTTTTTTGTAATTGCACATTCGTTGGCTGATTGGGACGATGAGCTGGAATACGTCAA
Source organism: Williopsis suaveolens (assembly GCA_003708225.3). Taxonomy (NCBI): domain Eukaryota; kingdom Fungi; phylum Ascomycota; class Saccharomycetes; order Phaffomycetales; family Wickerhamomycetaceae; genus Williopsis; species Williopsis suaveolens. The sequence goes on along the minus strand of PPNS03000010.1, from coordinate 3,073 downwards.
GCGACAGATATCTCTTTCCCCAAAGAATGAATCCTCTTGGAACTATATTGTGGGTCTGTTTGAGAAATATGAGAAGCCATTGTCCTCATTGGAGTCATTTGCGCTAAGTTTTGCCAATTTGGATGATGAGGACATTGAAAGCGTACCAGCGTTGGAGGTCCTAGTTAAAATTTATAAGGAAAAGGACACCGAACGTGCATTTAAGGGATACGAACTATTAGCTACGAAATATGACACCATTAGGTCGAAATACTGGGAGTATCAGAAAAGTTTGATATCTTCTTAATATATTGTCGTGCTCCTTTACATTTTTGGAAGTCAAGAGTAGAAGAATAGGCTAAAGCCCTTTAGATGGGACTCGAAAAGGAAAATATGAAGTGGTTGGCATCGACTCTCGTCAATAGCCTTTGATTCCAACGCGATCAAAATGTCAAAACATCGATTCTTGCAACACATCATATACGGGACCACAGTAAACCTATCTGGAATAAAATCATTTGCAGCTCGACACAATTACAGATGGATTTTGATTCATGAATAATTATTCTTTGAAATTTCGTAGTGAAACATGTTAACCTACTGACCTATTAAAATCATGTGCAAGTCGCACTTCTCTCATGTGCTTATCTTGCCGTTATTGGGATGCTTTGCGCTACACGGGAAATGGTTATAGGTATCGCAACGTATGATAAAGCTATCATCATTTCGAAACGCACGGGATCATGATTTATCGAACACCACTCGTACTGCCAACGCTTCAATATTGAAACGTTGGCTATATATATTAAGGAGTCGCAGGGCTTGAAGCGCGTGGCTTCATAGAAAATGAAGCCGGAGGAGCTCAAGAGTCAAGATCAAAAGCCCGCCCGATGCTTATGAAATACGATATACCTATCAAAACTCATCACAACAATAGTTTTTAGTCTTTCCGCTTTGATAAAGGATAAATTTCAAACAATAATTAATTCATCGTCAGCACTAGAGTTGGAAAGTAGTCAGCACAATACATTCAGCATTGCAGGCAAGTTACAATTGCAAGTATCTTGCAGACTGCAGTCATCAGATCACATAAAATGGATCAAATGGTCTTGTCCTTATGGTCAAATTTCGAAAAATAAACTTCATCGGGTGCCCAGCCGGGAGAAAAATGTGTCAAAAGCTTTGGGAAGCAACCAACAATACGGAAACAGCATAAATGACCCAAGAATACACAACAACATTTAAAAACCACAATGGTATTTGAGAAACTGAAGAATCTGGTATCAGCATCCCTGCCACAGTGTCAAAGTGCACCTCCTGGTAAACCACCAAGTCGTAAGGATATTATCCAGAACAGACAGAACTTTGGAGTCAATTTCGGATCTTTATACCTCCAGGAGAAGTTCATCTTTGAACATTTCTTCTGTGGTTATGGGAATGAATACGAAGGCATGAGTCAATATGTGAAAGACCATGGCATGGAGCAAACGCAGAAGGATTTGGAATCACACTGGGCGGGTTACATCTCTGACAATGAATGGAATTGGTTACGAGATATGGGTGTTACAGGGATAAGAGTCCCCTTAGGATATTGGCATATCAAAGGTGGTGGGTTCACCCAGGGCACTCCGTTTGAGTCTCTGAGGCCTATTTATCAAAATGCTTGGAGCTCATTCATACAATTGGTCAAGAAGGCTAACGAGTATGATATTGGTGTAATTATGGACCTCCATGCAGTCCCAGGGGGTGCTAACACCAGCGAACACTCCGGTGTTCCATTGAAGAGAGCTGAATTTTGGCATAGTACCAAGTTCCACAAACTGGCACTCGATGCTCTTGAGTTCATCACTAAGGAGCTGAGTTCTTTGGAGAACATCATTGGTATCCAAATCGTCAATGAATCCGAGTTTAGTAATGATGCTAAGTCACAGAAACAATTTTACATAAATGCTATCAATACGATCAGGAAACATGATAAACATGTCCCTATCATCATATCTGATGGATGGTCGTTGAATCAATGGTGTGAATGGCTACAGAAAGTCTCAAATCATGACTCTGGTGTCATCATAGATACCCATGTCTATAGATGTTTCTCTGATGCCGATAAATCTAAATCACCAGAACAGATCATTCAAGACTTGGAAACGGATTGTATCACTGCTCTCTTATGTCCTGCTGATGTGATGGTTGGTGAGTATTCCTGTGTCTTGGATGGTCAATCTTGGGAGAAGACTAATGACAGGGATGGATTGGTGAAGAGATATGGACAAAAGCAAGCAGAATTGTTCATTCAAAGAGCAAGCATGGGTTCATTCTTCTGGACTTTCAAGTTCCAGCACGGTGATGGTGGTGAATGGGGGTTTGTCCCCATGGTTAAAAATGGCGCCATCCTAACGAGATTCAGCCAGGTTTGGGATAAGAATCAAGATCAGTTCAATAGTGCATTGGATAATAAATTCGAAGAGCATTGTCACTATTGGGATAACCAGGGTGGTAAGTATGAGCATTGGAGGTACAAGGAAGGGTTTGTTACTGGTTGGGCAGATGCAAGAAACTTTGCACATTTGAATGGTTCGAGATTAGGGCGCCTTTGTTGGATTAAGAGCCGGTTAAAGGAGCATGTCGATGTTCGTGGGAAGAGTGATTGCTTATGGGAATATGAACAAGGTTATCAGATGGCTCTGAAGAGTTACTGGGAATGATTTGATGCGTGATATTCGCTGAGATGCTCTATAGTTTAAGCTGAATTTATGGTAAAGTGAGCTTGTGCTGTAATGATAGCGCTAGTTATTAGAACACACGATTAAAAGTTATACCCCTTTTGTCTCGGAGATGGGAAAAGGCGGTAGGCGAAATGACATTGAAACACTCAGAATGCAAGCGGAAAGCACCGAAAGCGCAGAGGAAGATTTACCGGCATAAGATAAAGCCGGTACATTCATAGAGATTAATCCTAGAGCCTAGAGTAGACCTGCAACGGATGTCGCAGTTGGGGACATCCGTGAGGAAGTGCGGATGGGGACCCCTTGACATCCGTAGGCTGCGGATGGATTTAATACTGTCCAAATAAGGTAATTATCCCAAAATAGTT